>JAPQNM010000022.1:13684039-13689039 GCA_029783475.1 Metacarcinus magister
TCTCTCTCTCTCTCTCTCTCTCTCTCTCTCTCTCTCTCTCTCTCTCTCTCTCTCTCTCTCTCATCACCTGGGGGCGTCGGGTTCCGCTCCAACAATGCCTGGTCGGTGGGAAATCATCTCAATAAAAACACAATACTTTTAGTACGTCTTTGTTTGCACGAGTCCGTCCTCACCCGCGCCTGCTGCTGCCTCTCCCACGGCACACACACCGCTGCCTCTCTAAATAAGCCATTCCTCAACCCATCCAAATTTTCTCTCTCATTCTCTCTCACTCTCACTCTCACTCTCTCTCTCTCTCTCTCTCTCTCTCTCTCTCTCTCTCTCTCTCTCTCTCTCTCTCTCTCTCTCTCTCTCTCTCTCTCTCTCTCTTTGTATGTCGTCAAGGTGCCAGGGTCCGCTTCAGTAGGATAATTACCCTTGTCGGTCTAATGGCTTCCAGATTAACATAACTCGTGTTCCTCAGTGAGTCGAGAGCACCTAAAGCCCCTTCACCTCCCTCCCTTACGCCCACCAAATAGCAGCCTCAGCGTGTGATGGGTGCCGGAATTACTGTTGTGGGTGTTGCGAATTGTCATGACGCTATTACGTGTTGCGTGTTGTGATGAGTGGGCGTGAATAAGGGTGAGTGGGTGTGAGAGGTAAGGTGGAAGAAAGAAGAAGTAAAGTGAGATTGTGTGAAGTGCTGAGGGAGAAAAAGGGAAAAGGGAATAAGTTAAGTTAATGGAAGTATTATTTTTTTCACACACACAGACACAGACGCACACGCACACGCACACACACATACACACACACACACACACACACACACACACACACACACACACACACACACACACACACACACAAAAGACTTTTGCCGGAAAAGAACTCCAAAAGTGTTCCTGGATTCATAAGAAATTCTCAAGAAAAAAAAATCTGGATCAAACACAAGCAATAAATAATCTCCTTCCTTGTCCGTCTTTCTCCCTCCTTTCATTATCCTCTTCTTTCCTCCATCCCCCACGTACCTCCTTCCTTCGTGAGCACCTGTGTACCCTACCTGTCCCGTCCCCCCACGGAAACCTCGTTAACCTGGCTAACTCAAGCGACCCTTATTGCTGGCCCTTTGAGGACGGCATCAACAGTCAAGTGTTGATGAAGCTTTGGGAAAAATACGCCACGAGACTAAGAGTCAACATCACTATTTTCAAACGGTCGAAAATTTTGATGAAGTTTTGTTGTTATTCAATTTTTTTTTTTTTTTACTCTCATCTAGGTATATACGGTAAATGCCCTCAATCCTTGGCTTCAAAGGCGCCTGGATAGAAAAAATGAAGCGAAATAAAGTTCTCTTTAACGATGGAGGTGAAAAAATTATGTTGTGACGGACTTTTTTTTTCTCTATGCTCAAGTTTTATGTTCTTTTATGTCTCCAACACCTGAGATGTGCGTCCGATGCCCTGCCCTTGCCTGTGCGTGACCCTTCTGGTAACACCTGTCTCGGGTGAGGGAAGGTTGTATGGGGAGGAAGACGTTTGATGAGAGGAGGAAGGAATGAAAGAAATAATAAAACAGGATAAACGAAAGAAAAAGATTAAGATAAATAGACACAAATATAGATATAAAGATAGTAGCTATATTTTCGCACTAATAGTATATATGCAATTGAGGATATATAACAATGCTTGACTCATTGCCTGTTTAAGATAGTGTTACTTAAAAGGTCATGCCATCTATACCGGCAACACCTTATTATCTATTTCCAGGCATTGTTTATTCGTCCTACCTGACCTTCAATGATGATGACGATGATGAAAACAAAATAATACCAAATTACCAACACATTAAAAATTATCTGCATCAGCATCAACACCACAACCACCACCACCACCACCACCACCACCACCACCACCACCACCACCACCAAACATTAACACAACAACACTGAGGTGAGCACCGGTCAAATTACTACAAGAGGACAACAAACGTGACATACTATTCAACCCCTGAGCACACACACACACACACACACACACACACACACACACACACACACACACACACACACACGACACTAAGTAGTAAGTAGACGAAGCAGGATGAATTTTGGCATTTTTTTCGGGGCCGGTTTAAAATGACACTCCATTCTTTGTGTCTGCAGGTCCGAGGCAAACACGTCCATTAGCAGGAGGCGAGTTGCTGCCGCTCACCGCCGCATGTTGCAGATTAACACAGTCTCCCACTTCTTTACTGGGGCTTCGTGCGTCCATTTGGCTCCTCGTGTGTGTGGAGGGGGGCGGTGAGTGTGTGTGTGTGTGTGTGTGTGTGTGTGTGTGTGTGTGTGTGTGTGTGTGTGTGTGTGTGTGTGTGTGTGTGTGTGTGTGTGTGTGTGTGTGTTATCGTAACTGTGTCCCCGCCAGGCATCACACTCCCATGCATGAAAGCAAAAAATGTATCCGTCAACTTGCAATTCACAACGCAAAGGTTTGTATCAGTATAAGTCAATAAAGGCTAAAAGAAAATAGTAAATATGCCTAATATATCGTCCGCACTTGAACCAAAACTTTACGAATCAGGTCAGGTTTTTTTTTTTATATATCACAAACCGTTGGCGCCAGTAGGCTTTATGGAGGCAAAGTTGGACTTGCCTCTTGCCTGTTATTTGGCGTAGGTTTTTAGATTTTTATAGTGACGCCTCGAATATTTATGTTCTCTCTTGAATATGTTGAGAACGCGAGAGGCTATTGCTGCTAAGGCTTCATATGCATATAAACATTGTAAGTCCCGTCTGAGGACAGTATGGCAGCAGTTTGGGTAGTCTTTAGCCACTCGGTGGTAATACCAAAGAATGAAAAGTGGCCAGCGGATATCGGGGAATCGAACCCGAGACCCTAGGTTCGCATACCCGAACGCCGACCACTGTACCACCGCAGTGACTACAGAGTGTGAACAATGGAGTAGTGTGAACAGACTTTCCGAAGACACGTTGTCCCTCATTACTAGTTGCTGCTCCGCCTGCTGAATGTAATGAGATGAGATGATAGTGGAATGACCGCTTGACTGATTACTATGCTGCATTTTTTTCTCTTTATTTATCTTATCAATTGTATATTTTTTTCTTCTCCTCCTCCTCCTCCCCTTCCTCCTGCTCTTCTCTCTTCTCTTTCAGTAATATTTGACTGGCATAATAAGTCAAACGAAAGAATTATTTATGTTATGAATAATGTTCTTCTCCCATTCGTAACATTTTACCTTCAAAAATATTGTAAAGCTAAACAAGGGCTGACTTATGTATTATTTATCATACAATGATTTATTTCTTCTTCTATTACTCTCCTTCTCACACTTTCCTTTGAAATGTTTGACGTCTGCCGTAAGTTAGATCCATGTGTCATCTACGCTATGAATAGTTTATCTGGCTGTCAGCATCTCCCTAAACAGATGGATAAAACAAACTCCCTGGCTAGGAGGGAGCCATGAAAACACGTGTAGCAAGGCGGCAAGAACATGAACACTCCTGGAAAAAGGTTCACGTTGCCACCCACATTGGCAATGCTTTGTAACCTTTCCTCAAGACTACCGAGTACAAGCAGCTTAAAATTGTTTCCGGATGTCATTGTAAGCTGCTTCAGGATACAGAATGTTGCAAGAATGAATGGCGCGGTGATGAAACTATTGTGCCTACCTACTACAGCGCCTCAGCCTTCCACTTCTTTATAAGGCAACACAACAACACATTCAGGCATCTTTGTGTGGTGAAACGTATCATTTGTAATCTCTACCTAAACTAATGGATCTTTTTATCATACGAAAATATAGATGTAGGAATTTTTTTTTTTTTAATCATAGATAAAAAGAAAAAGATAAAGAATAAAACAACAAACAATGTTTTGCAAATATACGTACATCACAAAACCTGACCCTGTCATTTTTGCTTTCATAACCTGCATCCTCATAGCAGCGGCCCGTGATGTAAGGTCATTAGATTATTTTTTTTAAACTGGCGTTTATTACTTTGACCTCGATTTGTAGTGCGTCCCCCCGTTGTGATGGGATGTTTGTTCCATTTGGGTATTGTCGCCAGCTGTACGGAACGCACCAAACCCTCCGCCTTTGCAGCTCCCGGCAATTCGCATACTGGTGCGTTAATCAACACTGACACTGATGGACCTGCTGATATTTTGTCTATATTGAGTTGTTTCTTGTCACGCCAGGGGATATCAATATTCCCTTTGTATCTTTCATGCACCCAAGACATTTGTCATCATGTACACTGGAACATTCCATGACGGTATTTCCAATGCAATGTTGTTCTTTTGAAAGAATAAATCCCCGCATCAGCTTGCTCCCTCGTTGTTGCTTTCCTGAATGGTACATTTCCTCTCCCTCACTATTACTGTCTTTTCCTTTTAGTCTCCTTTTTGCATGTTCTGACCCACCTCTGTTCGCTCCCCTTTGACTTCCAATTTCATCAGGGCTGGGCGGTTCCTGGTACGAGTTAACTCAATTTGTCTAATAAATGCAATACAATAAACTTTATATTATTTGCACCAGACACGGAATGTAACATAAAGGGTGGATGACCTTAGCTAAACAATACCGAGCTAAAATAATAACGGAATGATAATTGAATATAAAGGCTGCCACTCCGTCAAGGCTTAAAAGCGTCTCCTAATCCTAAACACTCGTGAGTTCTGGCCATTTTGAAAGTAATTGTTGTTTCCTCACAGATGTTACAAGCGGAAGGTGGGTGTTGAGGGTCTCCTCTATCCGCCTGGTGCTCGCGCGTTAAAAAGATTAATTAATGTAAGTCCAAAGGCTGTTTTTCCGCCTTCCTTCGCTTCATCACCATTGTTCCTCACACAGGTAAATCAAGTGTCTTCACAAAGTTACCATCTATTCATTTTTTTTTATCCTGGTCATTATTCCTGCAGCACACTAATCACGAGCTAATGAATACGTTTAACTTATACAAATGGTGTAAGCAAGGAAATAAATAATTGCATTCAGGCACGTACATC
>JAPQNM010000022.1:13704039-13711539 GCA_029783475.1 Metacarcinus magister
AGTGAGTGAGTGAGTGAGTGAGTGAGTGAGTGAGTGAGTGAGTGAGTGAGTGAGTGAGTGCGTGCGTGCGTGAGTGAGTGAGTGAGTGAGTGAGTGAGTGCGTGCGTGTGTGAGTGAGTGAGTGAGTGAGTGAGTGAGTGCGCGCGTGTGTGTGTGTGTGTGTGTGTGTGTGTGTGTGTGTGTGTGTGTGTGTGTGTGTGTGTGTGTGTGTGTGTGTGTGCGTGCGTGCGTGCGTGTGTGTGTGTGTGTGTGTGTGTGTGCGTGCGTGTGTGTGCGTGTGTGCGTGTGTGTGCGTGCGTGCGTGTGTGTGCGTGCGTGCGTGTGAGTGCGTGTGTGAGTGCATGTGTGTGAGTGCATGTATGTGAGTGCATGTGTGTGAGTGCATGTGTGTGAGTGCATGTGTGAGTGCGTGTGTGAGTGCGTGTGTGAGTGCGTGTGTGAGTGCAAGTGCGTGTGTGAGTGCGTGTGAGTGCGTGAGTGCGTGTGCGTGAGTGCGCGTGTGTGAGAGTGCGTGTGTGAGAGTGCGTGTGTGAGAGTGCGTGAGTGAGAGTGCGTGTGTGAGTGCGTGTGTGTGAGTGCGTGTGTGTGAGTGCGTGCGTGTGAGTGCGTGTGTGTGAGTGCGTGCGTGTGAGTGCGTGTGAGTGCGTGTGAGTGCGTGTGAGTGCGTGAGTGCGTGCGTGAGTGCGTGTGTGAGTGCGTGTGTGAGTGCGTGTGTGAGTGCGTGTGTGAGTGCGTGTGTGAGTGCAAGTGCGTGTGTGAGTGCGTGTGAGTGCGTGTGAGTGCGTGTGTGTGGGAGTGCATGTGTGTGTGGGAGTGCATGTGTGTGTGAGAGTGCATGTGCGTGTGTGAGTGTGTGTGTGTACGTGTGCATGTGGGCGTGTGCGTGCGTGCTTGTGTGTATGTGTGGTTTAATTTACTACCAAATCTGTTGTTTTCCAAGTCAATGTCGATTCAATACACTCCCTACTAGAAAGGTATTAGTATGTTTGAGTAAGCTAAGAGAACACCGTTAACCAGCAGCGGTGTTTCGGGTGAAGCTCCTCGCTGGCTCACCAGCGACCCTCCTCTGCCTTGCCTATTTTGGATTCGTTTGTAAAACTAACCAAAGCGAACCCTTCGTAACCTGAGTTGACCTAACCTACAAAATACCGCCAACCGTAAGGCATCAGGTGAATGTTGTTATTCACAGAGAAGGTGTGGGTTTACATGATAATTAGAACAAGGCGATATCAGTATCATCAGCTAATTACCATACATCTTTTCAATCCATCCTTCATATCACTACGTGCGTATTACGAGTTCAAAGAAGCACACACACACACACACACACACACACACACACACACACACACACACACACACACACACACACACACACAGGACAAGTTCAATCTGGTATGATGCTAACGAGACTGTTAACAAGCGGACGAGGAGTCTCCTGTACTTACTCCCTCTTACCATTACTTTACTTCAAACACACGATAGTCACGAGCATACACAACCTCACTCAGTAATTGGAGACATTCAATCACTGCTGATATTATTACATTTTTTTATTCCAGACGTGAAAGCGCAAATATTAGCTCCATAACAAGCCTAGCCAACCTGCCGGCCATAACGAGGCTACCTTTGCCAGCCTATCAAGCCACATTTACCAACACTGAATCACACGCCCTGCAGACCCGTTATTGCGTGAATCAACAAATAATAATGGTTATGAAAGTTCAATAAGTGAGGAAAAACATAATGACTGGTTGGTTTTGGGTTAGCGGTGAAAAATAATTACTTTCCGCCATTACTAGGATGCCACCCACAGCCTCCCCGGCTTCATCTATCACAAAACAACGAAATTATTACTCCACCCACATTAAAATTACCTTTTTTCTTACGTCCTGCTGCTCCATGGTATGTTACAAAAATCCTCCCTCCTTGGATGGATGATGTACCGCAAAGATGTGCCTTAAAACGCTTAAATGTGCCACACTCACTGACTAATAAACACTCGCGCCGGATCCTTCCCAGAAGAGTGATGCGTTGTGGGCAGACCGCAGACGACACAGCTGACGGACAAAATATTATATCTTATGATGTACTTAGCTAGAGTTTTACATACGTCAGGAAGCACACGCCTGTGTCCTGCCGTATTTCGGGATGAGGGCTTCCCGCATCCCCCGCCTAGCGAAAGCCTCACTAGTGGGGTTTTCCCGTCCTCAGTCGGAGCCTATGCACCCTACAGGTGCTATCCCAAAACATCATCGACCTTCATCGCCTGGCAGCGGGTCATCGTTGGGTTCCGACTCATCGTCTCGAAGTGCTTCACGGGGTGGTTTGCCTCCTTGTAAGACTGCTCGCCACCTCACCCCGCCATCCGTCTCTGCTTCAGCTACAGCTACACCTCCCAGTGCTGTTGCAACGCCTGTTGCAGCCCTTGTGTCGACTCCTTCATCATTACCTCTGGGTGTCGCCTCATCATCCTCCACCACCGCTCTCTATGCCACTGACGATGACGGCTTCACCACGGTGTCAAGCAAGCGACGCCGTACTCGAACCGCCCAGGCCACCATGGTTGGTGCCCACAACCCGCATCCTCAAAACAAGAGTTCCCTGCATTCCGAGTCTCCGTTCAAGGTGGATTTCAGACGTCCTACGACCGTGGCCGGACAGTTGGCCGACGGACATTTGGCCGAACGAAAAATAAGTCTAATTTTATGTACCATCGCTCCAAAAAGTATCTGAAAAATGGGGTGCGATGGCTCTCATACTGAACAAGATTACCCTTGTTCTTGCGACACTGTTGGGATGGTATGCCTGAGTAGGCGTTGATGCCGGATCTGCTTATGATATCGGTAGTTTATATTTACAACTGTTTCTTTCTAAATAGCTATACGTTCTATTGTAAAAAAAAATTTTATATTGCAACTGGTTTGAAAGCTGTATAATCGTCACATGCATCATATATCTTGCTCGATATGGATCGCAGTATCAATGACTTAGTAGATGTGTCACAATGGCATTGACCTCAAACACTGTTTAGACTCGCTTAGCAATTGAACAGTGTGTCACTGATTTGGTTCGAATTATGACAGCCATCCAGGATAATGGATAAATGTACACAAATAAACACAGATACACACAAACACGCATATATACAGAAACATACGCATATACACAAAAACGCACGTAAATATATTAAAACGCACGCAAATATATTCAAACGCACACATATATTTAAATGCACGCAAATACACACAAACAACCAAATATACCCAAACGGACGCAAATGTACTCAAACGCACCCAAATACACACAAACATACTCAAACGCACGCAAATTTATTCGAACGCACGCAAATACACACAAACAAATATACTCAAACGCACGCAAATGTACTCAAACGCACGCAAATATACTCAAACGCACGCAAATATACTCAAACGCACGTAAATGTAATCAAACGCACGCAAATATACTCAAACGCACGCAAATGTACTCAAACGCACGCAAATGTACTCAAACGCACGCAAATGTACTCAAACGCACGCAAATATACTCAAACGCACGCAAATGTACTCAAACGCACGCAAATGTACTCAAACGCACGCAAATATACTCAAACGCACGCAAATGTAATCAAACGCTCGCAAATATATTCAAACACACGCGTTTGAGTATATTTGCGTGCGTTTGTGTATGTGCGTGCGTTTGAGTATATTTGCGTGTATTTGAGTATATTTGCGTGTATTTGAGTATATTTGCGTGTGTTTGTGTGTATTTGCGTGCGTTTGAATATATTTGAGTGCGGTTTTTTGTGTATTTGGGTGTTTGTGTATATTTGCTTGTGTTGCTGTGCATTAGTGTGTTTATGTATATTTGCGTGCGTTTCAATATATTTGTGAGCGTTTGATTATGGTTGCGTGCGTTTGATTACA
Organism: Metacarcinus magister; assembly: GCA_029783475.1. Taxonomy (NCBI): domain Eukaryota; kingdom Metazoa; phylum Arthropoda; class Malacostraca; order Decapoda; family Cancridae; genus Metacarcinus; species Metacarcinus magister. Next base: position 13,707,969 of record JAPQNM010000022.1, read on the forward strand.
TTTGCGTGCGTTTGAATATAATTGCGTGCGTTTGAGTATAATTACGTGCGTTTTAGTATATTTGCGTGCGTTTGAGTATATTTGCGTGCGTTTGAGTATATTTGCGTGCGTTTGATTACATTTGCGTGCGTTTGAGTATAATTGCGTGCGTTTGAGTATAATTGCGTGCGTTTGAGTATAATTGCGTGCGTTTGAGTATATTTGCGTGCGTTTGATTACATTTGCGTGCGTTTGAGTATAATTGCGTGCGTTTGAGTATATTTGCGTGCGTTTGAGTATATTTGCGTGCGTTTGATTACATTTGCGTGCGTTTGAGTATAATTGCGTGCGTTTGAGTATATTTGCGTGCGTTTGAGTATATTTGCGTGCGTTTGAGTATATTTGCGTGCGTTTGAGTATATTTGCGTGCGTTTGAGTATATTTGCGTGCGTTTGAGTACATTTGCGTGCGTTTGAGTATATATGCGTGCGTTTGAGTATATTTGCGTGCGTTTTGATTACATTTGCGTGCGTTTGAGTATATTTGCGTGCGTTTGATTACATTTGCGTGCGTTTGAGTATATTTGCGTGCGTTTGAGTATATTTGCGTGCGTTTGATTACATTTGCGTGCGTTTGAGTATATTTGCGTGCGTTTGATTACATTTGCGTGCGTTTGAGTATATTTGCGAGGCATAAGCCAAAGAAGATTTCTTTTCCCTTTGATCAAAATTTGTGTGTAATGATAATAATAGATAAGTAGTTTTTAGTGACGCAGGGAAGTACTGTATTTGCATGTGTGTGCTGTTATAAAACCCTTGTTACTTAACCACTATAGTACTCTACTCTGTCCAAACTGCAATCAAATCTAGAGTTAGTTGATAACAAGGTTTTTTTGTACACAGGATTTGACTGCAACGAGATGTCTGCAAAGATTACGTCCCTGTCTTGATTAACAGGTGATTTTGCCCTTAATATGATACATCCATTATTTTGTCACATAACCATTAACCAAGAGTTGAGAGAGAAAAAAACAGACTGATTGGCACACAAACAGACAGATAGACATACAAGACTAGACTAGACTAAACTAAACCAGACTGGACTGACCAACTAGGTGTAATATCGTCCAGACTTCTCCTCCTCCTAGTTCTCCTCCGGCGTCGCCGCCGCCGCCGCCACACTGAGAGGTTACTAACTGAGCTGTGATTGTGAATGTGTCATATACAATACTGTTTATGGCCACTCACCTGCCTGTTATCACGCCCTTTTCTGTCCTATGTGCTGCCTGGCTTCCATCCTTCACTTTCCCCTTCAATTCACTTTCACACACCCCAAAAAAAACAGATTTGCCGATAGAGTAAGTTTTTTCAGACATACAGTCGATGAAAGAAGTGGAATTCCAGAACAACTACGGGTCCTTGACATTCTATTGACATTCTTCACCACATTTATGGATTTGTCATTCCTACTTTCCTAAAAAGAAGTAAAAATAAAAACAAAGTAAAAACAAACCACTTAATTCTTGTTCCTAAAAAGAAAATTTAGAGAAAATGTCTAGAGACATCAATAAGTCTACTTCACTATCTATCTATCTATCTACCTATGTATTTATATACGTACATAGATAGATAGATAGAAAAATAGATAGATAAATAAATAGATATATAGTAAAACATAAAAAACAAACCAAAAGAGATATAACAGGCAGGCAGGTATACAGGCGAAAAAAAATGTAATTGCAATAGATCCAGATATACATATAAAGAGAGACAGACACAATAATGCAATACCTTCTACACAATTCGAGTTATCCTGACGAGTTCTGGTTCAACATCTAATCTCAATACATGCAGCTGACGCCTCCTAACGCCGATACGCACAGCTGACTACATTTAGGTACAATTTTTCCAGATGATAATTAGATGCCCATATTCGTGTTGCCTAATATGACAACTCAGTAACAAGAAGTAAAGACTAATGTGTTATTTCATCGTTATATGGTATGTAACATGAGTAAGGTTTTGTAGGTTACTCAGAGTCAAAGCTTCCCTTCTTCTCACTGAACCTTAGCGGACTTTTTTTCACGGCCTTCACAAGACAATCGATATCGAGTGTTGAGGTCGATTTGCAGTGGAATCCGAAGCAGCTGTCTCCGAATGTATCCAGTACAGTCTGGTGCCGCAAAGGTAATACATGCAGTTGGTTTTAACGGTGTTCCAGTTGATTCAAAATTTCTACATCAGATATCGCAGGAAGCAAGGATTTATTGATTGAATAGAATAATGATATGTCTATTTCCTGCCAGCTCTACAGAGAAAAGAACACGCCAGAAAACTACACAGAATATTCGTAGCAAGAAAACATGACATTAATATTCAGTGTTTCTTGTCACGCCCGCCGCAGGGGATAACTTCGACCAAACACCAGAAGTTGGCCTCGTTCCTCTGACAACACTGTCTGGAGCGCCGCCACACGCCCGTTCCTCTCGGTCATTAAGAGGCTTAATATTCAGTCTCAGCGGCCTCTGCTGTGCACCTCAAAGCCGACTTTCCTTCTCAATCACATAATATTGTGTTCATATGCACATAAAATCAAGGTTATCTGCATTTATTAACCACTGACAATTCAACAAAGGAGTAGCGGACGTTGATTGTTGTTTAAAATGATGTCTAAAATCTTGACACAAAGCTTTGTCACCTCAGTGGTAAAGTTTTGGGCCTTAATCTCGCCTGCGCCTCCAGTTGCCTCTTGAGGAGAAGGAAGGATGACGAATAACAAGGAGCGGTCAGTGCAGTATGACCAGGAACTTGTCTCCTCAACAAGAGAGATGAGTCATGATGCAGGAAGGGTCGGAGTCTAGTCAGGTCCAGCGAAGTGGTGCACAAGGGTTCCCTTAAGAGGACAAGTTTAGAACTATTGAATTTTGCTTCGATATAGGGAAGGCCGGCTCGAGGCAGGGTCATGGGCTGCCCTTTGTCCTCAGCGTTCAAGGATCTTACTCAAGTTTCTCTAGTGCAGGCGATTCCAAATTACGTGCAAGGGAGCAATGAATGCGGTCATTTGGTTCACCAAGAGGGGCTACCTACGGCCGCGCGGGGTTAGGAGCCATCGCAGTTGCAGTGCGGTGATTAGTGTGGCAGGGGTTCGATCCTAACTTATCCCAGGACCCTTTTAGCATTCATCAAGCGGCTCAGAATTAATCATCGGTACTGGTTCACTGCATCCTACTTTCAATTAAAATGTTCTCAGGTGGAAAATCGTGATATTTGAAATAGAACAAAAAATCCTGCGGTACTCATGATTAACCATCAATCCCGCGGAATCAGATCACTTCACAACAATGACAACAACTCTAATGATCACCCGGTTCTTTCAGTCTCGATTACACTTGGCTCTCCTCCGACTACACTTACATGCACTCCCTACATACATCAGCAAAGACCAAGCATATAAGGAAGAAGAGGGAGTGGATTTATGAGTGAGATCAAGAATATCGTAAATGCATCAGCTCAGGTAAACAAGCTGGAGGAAGGGGACCAAAGCTTCCCCTTGGCGCTGTTTCTCTTTCCTCAATCTTGCAGTTTGACCAAAA
>JAPQNM010000022.1:13716539-13736539 GCA_029783475.1 Metacarcinus magister
TCTCTCTCTCTCTCTCTCTCCTCGTCTCTCTCTCTCTCTCTCCTCTCTCTCTCTCTCTCCTCTCTCTCTCTCTCTCTCTCTCTCTCTCTCCTCTCTCTCTCTCTCTCTCTCTCTCTCTCTCTCTCTCTCTCTCTCTCTCTCTCTCTCTCTCTCTCTCTCTCTCTCTCTCTCTCTCTCTCTCTCTCTCTCTCTCTCTCTCTCTCTCTCTCTCTCTCTCTCTCTCTCTCTCTCTCTCTCTCTCTCTCGTCAGTGATAATTAGAAGTGGTGTGGACACTGGCAATAAAGTCTGACGATGTAAAGAAAAAGGTAAGAGGTAAACAAGTCTTAGTTAACAGAACAGTCAGTACATTTTTTTTCATTACTAGGGATAAATAAATGTCACTTAATAGGTAAAGTTAATTGGACAAAGGTTGGAGAGTCATTACTTTACCTAACTTCTGAATATGAATACAAAAAATCATCACATGAGGTGAAGGAAAACAATGAGGAGATAGTAGAAAAGAAAAGGAAGAGAATAAAGTTAAAAAAAATAAACTATGAAAAACAATCAATACTAAGATGAAGAGAGAAATAAATAAAAAAAAATACAGTTGACAAATGTACTCTTGGAGGCATTTCACACACAAATAGAATAATTAATAATATCTGCATGTTGAGTTAGTATCAAAATATAACAGTTTTATTCATGCAGTGATTGTCCGAGTACTTTGTTGCGCCGAACACGAGCAATTTATGAATCAATAACAATGGTTGGATGTAGACGGCGGATGTTAAGTGTCGGTCATCCACACGCTGCAGATCCACGGTGAGGGACGCTTTGGGAGGACGGACTCAAACCAAGCAATATGGACACACTTACTCTTATGAACCACCGTGAAATACTGTACTGGGATGAGAGAGAGAGAGAGAGAGAGAGAGAGAGAGAGAGAGAGAGAGAGAGAGACACACACACACACACACACACACACACACACACACACACACACACACACACACACACACACACACACACACACACACACACACACACACACACACACACACACACACACACACACACACACACACACATACTCTAGGACACACACAGACAGACTTTTCATAAACTAAAATCCAATGGGTACCTATGTGGCATCGAGCCTCGTCACTGTCCAGCCTCGAAATTGAGGAGAAAACTTTAAAAAACTTTCCACACCCGGAACGCTGCGGACATCGGCAGAACTATTCCCTGGCAGACATCGGCAGACAACCCCGCCCCGCAAACTCGACGAATTTTCCGATTTCGATGCCGTAGTGTGACAGGAGACTAGCGGCGAGCGATACTTGAGGACGATTTGAGAGCGTGGGGGAGTAGGTTCAGTCAGGGAGAGGGTCGTTGGGTTAGGAAGGAGAGAGAAGAAAGCAGAGGGAGGAAAGAGGGAGGAAAGGAGGAGGAAAGGAGGAAAGGGTCACGTCTTCAAGTAACGATGTCATATTCTGGTCGAGGCAGGTCGTCTCAACACCTCCAAGGACCCGCCAACACCACTAGAAGAACTCCAAAGCGGAGTAAATTTTTTCCAGATCATCTCCTGTGCACATGACAGTATCCTGACCTTGTGTGTGTGTGTGTGTGTGTGTGTGTGTGTGTGTGTGTGTGTGTGTGTAACTCTAATCCATTCCTATGATTGGTGGTGTAGCAGTCATTTGTCTGGTGAATTTATTCCCTCTATCTGTATATACAGCGCCCTCAGCATAGGCCACACACTCCCCTAACGGCGGGGTGAGGCCTGGGGGCATGGCGTGGTGATGGGCAGACCATGATGCGGGGTATGAATGTTTGTGTTGATAATGTTGTCCATTGGCTTTTTACTGGAGGCAAAATACACAACAGCGGTGTTTGTTTGGTTAGTGCTTCGAATCAGAGGGGCTCACGATCACCATTTCAATCGAATGTCCCTGGATGGTTACAGCGTGCTTGTAAGTGTTCAAATGTATGTGTGTGTGTGTGTGTGTGTGTGTGTGTGTGTGTGTGTGTGTGTGTGTGTGTGTGTGTGTGTGTGTGTGTGTGTGTGTGTGTGTGTGTGTGTGTGTGTGTGTGTGTGTTTTCAACTGTAGGTTAAGTGAAAGGTAGGTAACAGAGACCATGATACCCCACAGCCTCAGTGCTCATCTCTGCCTCATCACGAAGACTGACGGGATGTTCAGTCTCTTTTTCCTGCGAGAGATCCATTGCCACTTTATAGCTACACATTTACATAATAAGTATTGAAAGCAAAGACAGAACACTTACTGGCTGTGTAACATTTGGTCACCATAACGATGATTTTTTTTTAGATACAGCTAATCTCTCCTTCAACAATACAAAATGTTGCGATAGACAATTAAGAATAAAGGTAAAACATCCCAATTTCTCGTCAGCCTAAATAAAAGATTCCCAGCATTTACAACGGTGCAGAAACAAGGCAAAGAACAGTGCAATTAAGTTCGCGTGTACTCGCACTAACGATGTCAAAGGTTTTTACAAGATACAAAAACTTCCTGTTGCATGTCAAGGAAGGGAAGCAACGAAAACTTTCACGTCTTTGTTAAAGGTGAGGAAAGGTTTACCTGATGCCTTGTATGTATATTGTCACTTTGCCTTCTCCCCTTTGCTTCCTCTTGAATCTTTTTCCTCTTGCCTATATTCTTTCTCGTTGCTCTATTTCCCTCTATACTCTTCCCACTCCTCCTTTATCCCTTTGTCGTCTCTCTCTCTCTCTCTCTCTCTCTCTCTCTCTCTCTCTCTCTCTCTCTCTCTCTCTCTCTCTCTCTCTCTCTCTCTCTCTCTCTCTCTCTCTCTCTCTCTCTCTCTCTCTCTCTCTCTCTCTCTCTCTCTCTCTCTCTCTCTCTCTCTCTCTCTCTCTCTCTCTCTCTCTCTCTCTCTCTCTCTCTCTCTCTCTCTCTCTCTCTCTCTCTCTCTCTCTCTCTCTCTCTCTCTCTCTCTCTCTCTCTCTCACTCTCTCTCTCTCTCTCTCTCTCTCTCTCTCTCTCTCTCTCTCTCTCTCTCCTCTCTCTCTCTCTCTCTCTCTCTCTCTCTTTCTTTCACAGGACCACCTCAGACATTCTCCCCAGCAGCCCAGCGCCCCGCCTCTCCTCCACCGCGGGCCGCCTCACGTCCTCCGTCCCTGAAATGTGAACCTTAAATTTTACGTCTTCCGTTATTGCTGACCTTCTGAGCCCGTGGGGGAGATGAACGCCGCTCTTCTTTCATAGTCACGTAGGCCTCACCCAGCACTGACCTCATCCATTCCCTCTCTCCTCTCTCCTTCCTCATCCCATTTAAAACGCATTCTGTCCTCTTTTGTCGCCCTCCCAGCCACTTAAATTATGATGAGAGAAAGTAATACAGCAAACTAGTCTTTATAATAGTCAAAACCTCTTAGTCTGATTATGTTTTGCGTTTCAAGTTATTTTCATGAAATGACGTTAAGCTGGATGGAGCACTGGGACGGCACAGTGTATGTACAGAAGGCAGAGGTGAGGCTGTGCTCGTGTTTGCTCCGCTTCTGCAAGGCGTAATTAATATGTGTACCGTCACCTACTCACGGCTGCCGGTGGCGTAGCTAATAGGGGAGTAACCGCTCCCCCCCCCCAACCCCCTGAGCACATTTTTCGAAATTGGCGCCTTTTCAACAATTTGTTTAACTCTTTAGTTCACTTTTGCGATAAAGTCAAATATTTTCATATCTTTTTTTTTTATTGCATGGCCTTGGAAGAATTTTGTGTAGTCATTACTTTATTTGACAAAGCTGCCTCTCTTGTTTTTTAATTAAGTATGTGTTCAATCTGGTGTGTTGGTGTGTTGGTGGCCGGTGACATCTTGAGAACCAAAATAAGCCTTCACATCATAACCTTAACCACACTGTACGATCACGTGGAGTTTCATCTGTTTCACATCACACCTAGATCAGATTTATGAGCTTAGTGTAAAACTTTTTATTGTGTTCGAAATTCAAATGCAAAATAGCAATGAACTGTATCTTCCCCGTGTTTTTGTTTTATTTTACACAAAATTAAAATGTATAATCAATGAGTTAAAAATTATTTGGTATGTGTCACGACGCCTTTTTCTCTGTACCTGCTCCCCCTTACCTTAGAACCTGACTACACCGCTGGGATGGACGCCAGTGTCTCTCAAATTACAAGGGAGATGTTTAGACGTGGGAATTTGCATCATTACCAGCTTTCATCACCACATAAATTGATAGATAGATAGATAGATAGATAGATAGATAGATAGATAGATAGAGGCAAATTAACAAGTGCATATGCAGACAGATAGATTATAGAGACAAACAGAGATAGATAGATAGACATATACATAGATAAGTAGGTAGTTAGATTAGTAAACAGACAAATGAACAAACAGATATACAACATAATACAACGTTGACTGCCTCCACCCTACCACACAACAACAACAATAACAACAACAACAACAACAACAACAACAACAACAACAACAACAGAAAAATAAACATAAACTCATAACAATACTATTCTCATCCTCCTCTTCTTTTTTCCCCTTCTTCTTCTTCTTTCTCTTCTCTCACCTCTCTCTCTCTCTTTTCTCTCTCCCTCCCTCCTTCTCCTCCTCCTCCTCTCCCTCTTCTCCCTCCTCCATACCATGAGCTTAAGTAAGGTAGTGGGAAAAAGATGCATCATTACGTTTCCATATTAAATTTTCTGCGACACACTCTCCAAGTTTTCGTCCGAGTGAGCAGGTGTGTCCTCTATGATATTCCCTTTACTGGATTCTTAGTAAATTTATAATCCCAAAGGTCAGAAGAGAGAGAGAAAGAGAGAAAGAGAGAGAGAGAGAGAGAGAGAGAGAGAGAGAGAGAGAGAGAGAGAGAGAGAGAGAGAGAGAGAGAGAGAGAGAGAGAGAGAGAGAGAGAGAGAGAGAGAGAGAGATAGGCATACAGGTAGGTATTGAAGGAGGCCATATCATTATTATTAGTCATTATTATCATCCTAAATATCCTTATCATTATCATTATCATCATCATCATTGTTATATTAAAGTGAGAACCTCATGAAATACTACAGAGCAACTTAACACATTCATATAACTGATATTTACTTAAAATGAGAAATAAATAATATCATAAACTATACTCGCAACAGTTTTCATAAGAACCACTTAGCACACGTAGGAAGACGGCTCGCCCAGCTGTCTTTTCACCGTCCAGCGCCTTCCCTTCCTCACCTGATGATGGGGGAAGGGGCGAGGATGAGGGGGTGAGGGGGAGGAGTTCCCTGCCCCATCAAACCTCACCCAATTCCCATCCCGCCCTGCCCCGCCTCATCCTCGACCTTTTTTCATGATTGCTTACGTAAGTCTCTCTTTTAGGCTCCAAGACCGCATCAGACTTATACCTTATTGGTGCTCTCCTGTGCCCTAGCATTAGATCGACCTACCATATGTTAGCTCTTAGTGGGACGGCCCAGTGTCACTCTACCTCTGTCCTCCTCTTCCACCACCTCCTCCTCCTCCTCCTCCTCCTCCTCCTCCTTTTACCTTCCCCTCCTTTATCCCCTGTTATTAATTCCTCGTGTTCCCCTTCCCTCCCATACATTTGCCCTGGCCTTCCTACCTTCCTCTATTTTTCTCTTTATATACTCCTCTTTAGTCTCTCTCTCTCTCTCTCTCTCTCTCTCTCTCTCTCTCTCTCTCTCTCTCTCTCTCTCTCTCTCTCTCTCTCTCTCTCTCTCTCCTCTCTCTCTCTCTCTCTCTCTCCTCTCTCTCTCTCTCTCTCTCTCTCTCTCTCTCTCTCTCTCTCTCTCTCTCTCTCTCTCTCAAGCCACTCATGCTGCTTTCCTTACCTTCATCTCATTTCTCCTTCTTATCTACTCCTTACGTTCTCCATCCCTCCCATTTATTCCTCTTGCTCTCCCTATATCCTCCTCCATTTCTCCCCTCATCCTTTCCATCCATCCCGACTACACTTTCTACCTTCCTCAATTTCGTCCTTCATCTAGTTCCGTCGGCCATTCCCCCGCCAACCATTTCTTTCGCCCAATTTCTATCTTCCCCATCCCAGCCCTCTATCCTCTCTCCAGAACACAAATATATGAGTAATGAAATTCGCCCACCAGCACACTCTCTCCTCTCTCTTGGTTCAGTGACTTCCCTGCAGAGGCCGCCAGAGATTGGCTGCTGACCCTATGATCAACGCTGTCCGGCTGCCGTGAGGGTCATTTTCTCAATTTGTTTTTCCAGCCTGAATAAGGGGATGGCGGCGCTCAAATGAGAGAGAGGGAAAGAGATAGATAGATAGATAGATAGATAGATAGATAGATAGGTAGGTAGGTAGAGAGAGAGAGAGAGAGAGAGAGAGAGAGAGAGAGAGAGAGAGAGAGAGAGAGAGAGAGAGAGAGAGAGAGAGAGAGAGAGAGTAAGAGTAGTGCCACACTTTTGTAGGTGACTCATACACAAGTTCATCCATTTCAGTGTGGCATCAAGGCCCCCTAGTAATGCTGCGTCAATGCCAACCTTTCACCGCCACAGATGAGAGAGAAAATTGGCCACGCCGTTGATTAGGCCAAAAAAGGCACACCATAAGGGGCTGTACTTATTGTTTCTGTTACTTTTCCATGTTTACTTTGGACGCACTATTATGGCTCCACATCCATTGTGTTTCACCTCACCAAAACAGTTAGAGTGTGAGCACACTGCACAAACCTTTTCCCGAAAACAATATACACGACAGACCCACGAGGATCAAGAGGACAAGGTCACGTCTCAGGCCACTGTATTGACCGTCTCACGGGTGTGGGCCGACAGGTGCCACCCACCAACGCTCGCCCGTGACCAGACCTGCTCCACCCACCGTTTTTGCCCATTGACAGTTCCGTCCACGAGTTGCAAGGCAAAGAGACACAGACACAGACGTCAGGAAAGCAGGATAATCCAGACTGACTGCAAATCCTGAAATCACGTGAAACCCAGATTATGGTGAAGAATGAGTACTAAACCAGTTGCAAAATTCTGGAGTCAAGAATTAACAACATAAAAAACAAAGCTATATTTATCTGCCGACAATGACGTCTGAATCAAAGAGTACAAAGCTGCAAGTTCTGTAGACCAGAAACAGGGTAATGTTTTCACAGTGTATGGTTGACTACACCCTGAAAACTTTGGAGTGAAACTCAGAATCAATGAATAAACGGAAATAAAACAAAAATACAGATGTTTGTCAATTGCTTCAGGTATTTGAGGTTAGTACGGAAAACGTGAGGTATAGGTATAGGGGGGATGCAGTGTTCTCATAAGAAAATTAAACACCCAAATTTTACAGAAATTTATGCAGAGTCAAAGGAATGATCAAAGTACCTCTGTAAGCCGTGATTCTGAGGATACTTCGATCTGGAGTTATTTTTTATCCCCTTCTAGGCGAGGTTTCTGGGCTAGAATGTAACTCCTCACAATAATCAAACATAATCATTATAGTTTTGTGATGTACAGTGTTTTTTAATATGTGGATACAGGGTAATGTGTTATTATGAAGGTCATGATCGCCAGTGTGGTTTGTGTTACTGAGAGTGTAGAAAATAATGTTTGAGCGACACCACCATCAGTCGGGTAAATGATTCTTCTGGGACAGCTCTCTATTTGTCACTCAAGTTTCTCTCTCAACTGATTAGCAAAACCTTACTACATCCCCTGCCAGACTTAACATCAGAAAGAAGAAAAAGAAGAAAAGATCAGAAAAAGGTGTGGGCGATAGCTTACAAAATATAAAGTTTTTCCTTTCCTTTCCTCACCCTGTGTGGGCGACAACCTTGTGTCACCGAGGATGGCCAGAACACCGCAACTCCCTCGAAGCGTCTGCGTCGTACATCCCCAAACTTTTACCGTCAGCGTGATCCACTCTGCCCAATCAGTATGCATGAAACGTCGCCAGGCCCTTAAAGAAGAAATCCTCTCGGCCGTAACTCAAAATCTAAATGCAAATCATAAACAAACTAACAGGAGGCGTGACCCTTAAGAGAAGCGTCACCCTCACACTGTCTGGAATAAGTCTTGACCTTCAATTCACCCTTCCCGCCCTTTCCATCGCACACTACGCCTCTACCACCCTCACCCTTCCTTGCAGCTCTTATGTATGCATCGTCAGCCCCTACACATCCCCCACCCCTAGTCTTCCTCTACCATTAAAACCATGTCCCTCAATCCCTTATCCTCTTCCCCACTACACTTTCTAAGCCCCACCCCACCCCACCTCACCTCTCCCCCTCCTCACCATACCCTCTTACCCTTTCATTCTAAAAACTCTTTCCACCACGAAATATTGTTATTCCTAAATCTATTGCAGCTTCACCGAATGGCTGGAAAAACGTACACTGCCCATTATTATCACTTTCCTGACGGCAAAACAAAATATCAACAAAACACAGGGATCCTCAATCAGTTTGTATACATACGCAGTGTTTCGCGGCCAGACCAACCCTGTTATTTTTTTCTCGTATTTGTTGGAAAAGTTATAAATATAGAACCAGAACATGCTTTTTGTAACGCTGTTTGGAGGGCAGAGAGAGAGCGAGAGAGAGAGAGAGAGAGAGAGAGAGAGAGAGAGAGAGAGAGAGAGAGAGAGAGAGAGAGAGAGAGAGAGAGAGAGAGAGAGAGAGAGAGAGAGAGAGAGAGAGAGAGAGAGAGAGGGAGAGAAGAAAAAAAATGAGAGACGCTTCATTTTTAGACAAGCTTCTTACAGTGAAGTTGACTTATAGAGGAGATTTCTCGTTGTCGGGAGTTGCCACCACCACCACCGCCACAACTACGTATCACCAACACCACCACTGTGACGTAAGTAAAAAGAGGACCAGTGCTACGGTGACGCAGGGGGAAAAGGGGGGCGAATTTCGTGTTGGTAATTCGTCCTCCTCCTCCTTCTCCTCCTCCTCCTCCTCCTCCTCCTCATCCTCATCTTCTTTTCGCCTCTATCTTTCCCCCACAAACAAGGTCACAGCCTATCCAAAATCCAGTAGGCCTAACATGCGTGTGGCTGTGTTAGGCTGAGTGGTGTAAGAAGAAATGTGTGACTTATATAATGTGGGTGAGGCACTTCCGACTCTCGCAGCACATCCTCCTTCCCTCCAGACTTACTCTTTTCAATTTTCATGATGGGATTGACGACGACATTAATGACAATGATGATGATTATGATGATGATGATGATGAGTTTTTTGTTTCACATCTTTCCTCTTCAAATTTTCAATATTTTCTTTTCTCGTTCCTCGTGGTACATAAAGCAAAAAAGAGTTATAAAATTAATGATCATAATCGAAATAATAATATCATCATGGTGTTGTGAGAATACCAAGTTCCCAAAGTGAGGTTCCCAGCCCTCTGTCCTTCCCACACGGCACACAGGAAACACGGTCACGTACTCGTGTGTTCCCTCCTTAATGTGTCTGGTATCCTGGCTACTACACCACATGGAACTAAAGGCATCTTATAATTGATTATTGATTATTGATCATGAGATTGGAGATTGTGTGAGACATATGGTTGATGGAGTTGGGATCTTGAAGAGTCCATACTTAGCTGGGTCATTTCATGTATATTCCTGCAGCTTGTGTATATGTGTGATCAATAAACTTATCAAACATCATGATTACTTTGAGTGTATAACCTCATGTTTCGATTTTTTTGTTATTAAGCGAAATATTCAATATGTTATTCGATTACAAAAATAATTGGCAGTTGCAGCCTTGAACTATAACTTAATTCTTTATCATCATGTTTGTTGTGGGATGTCCTTCTGTCTGTCTATGTGTATACTGCTCCACTTTCAGGAGAATCATTCATTGTATATCATAGTACCATCACTATTATGTTTAGATTACTCGTGTAAAATAACCAACGCCTACCATACACAGCATGCTGAGACAGGCTGACGGAAAAATCTATAAAAAAAAAATTTTGTGTCCCTTCTGGCGAGAGCGTGGCGCGGCATACTTAAGTGTGGCTCGAGGGACACCAGAAAGGAATGGGAAAATTGGTTGCATGGAACAATGAGGAAAACAAGGATGACAATGATGATGCGTCGATGTTGTTATTTAATATCAAATCAGAGAGTGTTAACTCTACTCAAGGAGCGTCGTGAACATTAAACGTTACAGTGACTTACATACTTTTAAATTCCGGGAGGCGGTCATACTATAAATAGGACTTCTTTCTGATTTTGTCCAATTATCGCAGCAAAATAATTCGTGACATTTGTCTCATATGATTATCTCGGTATTCCATCTTATTTTATCTTATTTATTTTCATCTTATCTATTTGTTTATTCATTTATAATTTGTAATGCTATGATGACAGCTGCTGGACGTGTAATGCCATTCCATAACACAGTAAGCTACACGGCCAGCCTCTACCCGCGACAGTCTCCGTTTCTTGTGTCAATACGATTTAGTACCATTCTAAGTGTACTAAGTTGATCATCATATATATAAATACTATTGTCTTCTCTGATCAGAATGGTGCTGACACGGGTTACAAATATATCATAGCAGGTAGAAGTTAGCAAATATTAAGTATTTAAGTAGTTTATTGTGTTATCTTGCCTCAATAGCCTACACTTGTCGCAACTCTAGTGAGGCAAATATGGATCCATCCCATGATTACATAACACTGTTTGTTTACGCCGGCAGGAATACAAGGGTCATGCGGTTCGGTGTCAAGCAGGAAAGTTGAGAAAAACTATTGTTGTGTGACTGTTGCAGCAAGACAAATTTCATCTTTGTTGTATACTATTCCTCAAGAACCAGAAAAAAAAATTTTGATTAGAGGTCACACACTACGTCATGGGTGGTGCTGCCAAAACCATCAGTTGGTGCTCAAATTTATTTTAGGATCCAAAAATGGACTTTAGCGGGCAATGCAATTTTGGGTAATGTTAGTCTACACATATGGCGTTACTTCAGAAGGAGTAACTTTTCTCAGCAAATCGATAAATTATTACAATTTTGTATCATTGTTTTTTCTTACCAACGTCATATTTGATGCCTTACTCAGGGAAAACAACTTCAACTTTGTCTGTACCGAATTCAAAACATATATAATAAACACGAGAGTCATTTCATATACGATTGGTTCTACATGCATATAAAATAATGGATGATGATAATGATCATATAATAATAATAATAATAATAATAATAATAATAATAATAATAATAATAATAATAATGATAATAAAAATAATAATAGTAATAACAATAACAATAATAACAATAAAAATGATAATAACAAACCAACAACAGTCCCCAGCTGACTCCACACACTCCTTCCCTTCCTTTTCAAGCCTCGTCAAGGGAGCCTTGACCAAATAAAGAGCAATCAAGAAGCTGCAATCACGTTCAGCTTGCTGGTAAATGCTGCCAATTGAATAAATACTTTTACCTCCAAAAGAATGAAACACGGAAGGAAGGTGGACAGGAAAGGAAAGAATTACAGTGATTAGAGAGAGAGAGAGAGAGAGAGAGAGAGAGAGAGAGAGAGAGAGAGAGAGAGAGAGAGAGAGAGAGAGAGAGAGAGAGAGAGAGAGAGAGAGAGAGAGAGAGAGAGAGAGAGAGAGAGAGAGAGAGAGAGAGAGAGAGAGAGAGAGAGAGAGAGTGTGTGTGTGTGTGTAATAAGCAAGAAAAGTCGGCAGAAACACCCACACACACCCACACACCCACACACACAAACACACACACACACACACACACACACACACACACACACACACACACACACACACACACACACACACACACACACACACACACACAACACACACACACACACACACACACACACACACGCACACACACACACACACACACACACACACACACACACACACACGAGTTCAGGGAGTTCAATATAAGGAAGAATAGCATCTAAAATCCAACACAATAGCTCGTCAGCAGTGCCTTGGAAAACACAGTGGGAGCCTTTCTTCCCTTACTACACTTGCTTAACACTTCCGAGGGATAATAGTGAAGAAAAAATAATGAACGTAGGTGACAACGGTACAGAGAATGCGTGATCATGAATAAGTAGCTACGGTAATGATTGTGATGGTGAGAGTACTAGTAGTAGTAGTAGTAGTAGTAGTAGTAGTAGTAGTAGTAGTAGTATAAATTATAGTAGTAGTAGTAGTAGTAGTAGTAGTAGTAGTAGTAGTAGTAGTAGTAGTAGTAGTAGTAGTAGTAGTAGTAGTAGTAGTAGTAGTAGTAGTAGTAGTAGTAGTAATAGTAGTTATCGTTGTAGTTGTTGCAGCACCAGTATCGTGGTAGTAGTTATGTAAATCTAACCTTGATGATAATAAGAAAGAAAGCAGCACTTTGGTTACCATTAATAATCATTATGTAAAAGAATTGCACGAAGCTGTGAAAGGCAAAACAAGCCTGAGCCTCCCTGACCCACCGTCCCCGGCTAGTGTTCGTGCCATCAGGAAGGCTTAATGCACGGAAGCTTTTAGCGGTGGTTTGCTCGCCGGGTACAATTGCCGGACACAGGTATTACCGCGCGGGGCCATCGTGCGGCCAGAAGGTGCCAGTAACAAGGCGGCCCCGCGCTGAAAAACACAGAATAAGGGCCGCAAGGAGGTGTGATTGTGGGTGTGAACGGCGACGCTGCTGGTACCTTTAAAGAGGCAAGGCGGTGGTTATGTGTCTTCCCCTTCACACTTGTTCCTTCCAATCTTCTGAAATAGCAACTCTATATATAAAGTTGGATTAATGTTAAGAGGGACGGCTCAGCTGCACGTGACTTTTGGGCTGGTCGGAGAATATGGCAGCGAGGAAAGGGAAGCTGCCCTACAAACACTGCAATTTGATGTTAAGGAACACCTCACAGCAAGTGCAGAACTGTGCTGCTGTCATAACCACTACAGGAGGTTCATATCCAGAATGGCGGCGGCACACTGTGTTTACCTGTCTCTATGCTAACCTTAATCCTTTATGTTCCTCGTTCACTCTCCTCGTCCCCTACCCCGTCCCTTCTCCCCCTACCCATCACTTTTCCTACCCTTGATGGGACGGGAGGTCTCTAAGGGCAGGACATTACAGCCAATGCCGAGAACGCTAAGTGAAAACCTACACACGCAACTAAACGAAAGGTGATGAGGTTTAAGGCGCCAATGGCTGCCTGCACGTCTCACCTCTCCAGATCAAAGTGAAACCCGCAGATAAGTCTTCACAAAGGGTATGATCGCATGTCTTTAGCGTCCCTTGACATGAAAGGCGACGGAGGAAACGAGCACATCACGGAACCACGAGATTGTATTCAAAGTAAATACTATAGAGAAAAATCGTAAGTTTTCTTGCAGTTAGCGAGAATTCAGGTAAAGTTGTTGTGCTGGTACTAGATTATAAAGGGAAGAGAAAGAGATAGATAGAAGGGAGGAAATCATACAAAGGAAACAAAAGAAAGGAAACTAAAAAAGATAGAGGACACAGAAAAACACACAGATAAACATGCAGATAGAAGCGTACACATAAAAAGTGAAGATCAGAAAGTCAAACCAAGTAACAACACGTTCAGACCAACACCACACACAAAAAGATACAAGCAAACAAAAATAAAGGCAGTGGCAGGGAGGATGACAGACAGACACGTAAACACATAAAGAGAGATAGAGAGAGAGGCAAAGACATACACAAACAAGCTCTGCCACAACGATAGAACGTAACACAACAAAGCACATCTGTGACGACACAACACAACACAGAACACAACACAGAACACAACACAACAGAACATACCTTTGTCGGACACACTGCAATTTCAACACAGGATTAAACGTTTACCATAACCCGCACAGGCTCGGATCCAACCTTTTCTTTTCCTTCACCCCACACGTGCTGCCACTCCATGGTTACCCACACTGGCTGGCAAGACCAAAAAGAAATGACTAAAGAAATGACTAACAGTTATTGGTCGTGGCTGATCACCTGCCAGACCTTCACCTTCCGTCACCAAAATCTCCCTCAAGAATGGAGGTAAGGATGATTCAGTAAATAATTATGCTCCGTAACACAAGATCTACGTCTTCTCTGTCTTCACATGTTACGTGTATAATAAAGAGTAATGTTACATCCTTCCTCGTCAGATCAGCGAGTTAACCTTCGTCCTCACGCTACGCAGCCTTCAGTATCGTGACCGCAGATCAATTTGTCACTGGCTCCCCGTCCCCTCCCCCTCGATGGTCAGTGACAGTACTCGTAACTGATAAACGGAGGGAAAAAAAAGATATTAAGACCAATAGAATATCTACATAATCGCTATCAAAAAGCAGGAATTTAAGGAACAAAAATGTAAAGCAAAATCGATGCACATCCATGACACCTGACGCCTCGCGGGTGTTCAGGTGCAGGGTGGCAGGTGGTCGTTACTCTCTCGCCGCCTGAATCACGCCGGGGATCAGCGTACCTCACCTCTGCCTCGGTCTTTATCCCAGGCTTTTAGTCCGTCCCTTGCCCTCTCGTTACCGACGGCTTGCCTGTTATTTCCATGTCACTTTGTCAACGAAAAAAAAAATTGTAAGTAAGCTTCTTGCGTATGTGTGTGTGTGTGTGTGTGTGTGTGTGTGTGTGTGTGTGTGTGTGTGTGTGTATGTGCGTGTGCGTGTGTGTGTGTGTGTGTGTGTGTGTGTGTGTGTGTTATACATCTAAACTGTGTGTTTGTAAACATATTAGTAGAAAAAAGTTACATAAACAAAGACATACAGCCAAACAAATACACAACGATAGTTATTAGTCCCTCATAACACACATTCAATACAAACACTAGCCTCAAAATCTCCCCTTAGATTTTTTACCCTTTAATTTCTTTGTGTAATAAGTTATAACCACAGGGATGGCGTCTTTCTCATGCCTTTCTTGCCTCCATCACTCAGGGTCTTTCAAATCAATTACGTGTCATTATCTCGACAGTCAACCAATCAATAGCACAGTCCAGTAAATCTTCCTTTCTTTCAAGTCTGCCACACAAGTCACTGAGTCACATGCTCCTCCTTCATCTAAGTCTCCCTCCAAACCCAACTTTGTCTCACTTTGTCATTTCCACACGACCGCCAACTTCATGACCTCTCACTCCCCTTTACTGTCCTCATCCGTCTCCCCTTGAGTATTCCCGTCATTCTTCAATGTGCTTGCTTTTCCATGCCATTCAAAACAAACTCAATATACCGTCTCAAAACAACTACTAGTCAACTTTAAAGAAATGTGCAGCTCGTTTTTTATCTTTTTTTTTTCTTTTCTATTTTTTTTTTTTTACATAGCCTCGTAGATATTCCCTCCTGACGAAGGTACTTTGTTCTCAGCGACAATTTGGATCCTAAAATATTGTCCATGGCAGTCGGGGCTTCCTCCCGTAAATCACACCTGCTCAGGCCCACACGAAGGAGAGAGAGAGAGAGAGAGAGAGAGAGAGAGAGAGAGAGAGAGAGAGAGAGAGAGAGAGAGAGAGAGAGAGAGAGAGAGAGAGAGAGAGAGAGATGAAAAACTACTGGGCCGTGTGTAAAAACCAACATGTGTTCTTGGAAGGTAGGGTTAGAGGACTAGACAGTACTGGAAGGATCAATAACCACCAGCTTACCTCATAAACACATGCTCCCCACCCACTCACGCCTCACAGCAGACCGTCCCTATGTGTGTGTGTGTGTGTGGGTGTGTGTGTGTGTGTGTGTGTGTGGGTGTGTGTATGGGTAAGTTACAGAACATTCTACATAGCTCATCATTTTATTAATCAACAAACTGCTAACCCTCGTGATGGGGCCGTGAGTCTACCTGCTCGTATTTACATCTCACGTGAGTACAACCATTACCCTCCCACACACCCGGACACGAAGCCACACCTACACGAAGCCACCCACACCTGCAAGAATACTGCTGTTTGAGGCGGTGATGCGTTCCTCCCTTTAGTGGAGCTGGTCAATGGGGAGGTGATGGTGATGGTGTTCTTGGCGGCAGGTGACGAGGTAATGCCCCACAGAAGGAAATACTGATACTTGACAAATAATTAAGGTATCATATTTTTTTTCCGGGGTAGAAGTTTCAAGAGCAGTCGAGGATCTTTTAGTGTATTGCTGTTTTTAGTGGGTGACAACATGCTACCCTAACACGCCTCTCTCTCTCTCTCTAAGGACAGACTACCTAGTTTTATGTAATTCTAGGTATTCTTTTTTTTTTCTCTTTTTTTTTCTCTCTCTCTCTCTCTCTCTCTCTCTCTCTCTCTCTCTCTCTCTCTCTCTCTCTCTCTCTCTCTCTCTCTCTCTCTCTCTCTCTCTCTCTCTCTCTCTCTCTCTCTCTCTCTCTCTCTCTCTCTCTCTCTCTCTCTCTCTCTCTCTCTCTCTCTCTCTCTCTCTCTCTCTCTCTCATAACAAAGCAAAGTTTATTTATCACATACTGGTGAAAGAAAAAAATAAAGCCTTCTCTTTCCTAAGCGATCTTTCATGGTATTTAATCCATTCAGCCTCAAGGTTAAGCTGTGATTTCCTACCTCATTATATTTTCTTCCTGGTACAGCGCAGCACAAAAGAAAACTAAAGTCGCGTAAGCTTATAAGAAATATCACCCTGAGACTGCTAGTAAAATCGGTGTCACACATTCAAAACACAATATTATCCATGAAAATACAAGCCTTTGCTGAGGTAACAAAAAGGAGGAAACATGAAATCCCTCTCGTAATGTCACCTTAAACATTAGTGTCGTATTATATAAAGTGAAATTTACTTGGTTATCACTTATTTCTGTACTTCTCCTATTTCTAAGAAGATGTTGAACTTATTTGTCTGTCTGTCTGTTTGTCTATCAATATGTATGCAAGTATAAATTTCCGCGAGTCTATGTTTTAGGAAGGAATGCAAAACTCTATCCTTATCACTCAGGTCAGGGTGGTTAAGTTTATCACTGAAGCGACACCCGATCTGTTACGGAGACAGGGATGGTTGCCGCCGCCGCCGCTGCCCCGTCCTTCCTGCAATAAGTGATCGCCATAAAGCTGATTCATGTGCCGGCGTGAGGACGGGAAGGGTGATATATACAACTATTCTAAACGTATGCAATAAAACCAGTCTAAAGAGAAAGAGAGAGAGAGAGAGAGAGAGAGAGAGAGAGAGAGAGAGAGAGAGAGAGAGAGAGAGAGAGAGAGAGAGAGAGAGAGAGAGAGAGAGAGAGAGAGAGAGAGATTAGTATACCAGGAAAATGAAAGCAGTAAAAAGGTTTGTGAAAGTAGACACCAATGGCGGTAAGTGTGCGGAAAGCGAGGTATTGTTTCTATCCCCTACACGTTGAGAGGCTCGCACTGAAAGCACAATCCTACTCAGGGGACACGGGAGCCACAAATCCACTTAGCCCATCATGTGCAAGGAAGTCCGTGGAGAGATACGATAAAATAACAGAGCAGAACAACACCTGGTAAGAGCAGCGACGTGTATGACAAAAGTATAGTAGTAAGAAGAAGATTTGTTTGAATTCATTTTCTTACTCGTTCTTCTTTCTACTTGAGTTCAGCGTAAAGAGGATTGCCTTGGTAGCCTCAACTATTATCCAACGACTTGTCTTCTTCTTCTTCCCGGAGCCACGTGTCAGTACCAAGTCCACGCACCTGATGCACCCAGAACCGGATTAGTTCTTGTTAAGCCCAACCACAACGTGAAGTAAAAGAAAACGAGTCACATTATATGGATACAGTGAAAAAAGGATTATGATAAGGATAATAATGATGATAATAATAATGACAATGATAATATTAATAGTGATTATAACAAAACCGTCGGAAATTGAGGAGCCACGCAGGAAAGTTACCAAATCATATAATCATAAAAATTTTCTCTTTTTCGTATTTGCTGAAAGAAAATGTTTCCAGGAGCCTCGACGACATAATAAGCGGCCTTTCAGGAGGATCTTTTGTGATGGCGAGACAAAATGTGGACATTATCGAAGAACTTTCCAAAATTCTTCGCCATCAGTAGCATTTTTACATCAAGAAAAGTTTTAGGTCAATTAATGGGAAAAGGAGAGGAGGAGGACAAAAGAGGACAAAGGAAGAACAGACAGCAACAGTCCTACTGAACCTAACAAGGCTGTCCGTGTGGCTACACTACTACTATAATATCTTAGGAGGAGGAGGAAGAGGTATAGAAGAATAAGAACAAGAACAAGAAGAAAATAGTTATTCAAAGGAAAAGCATCAGCAAAGAAAAAGAGGAAGATGAGTACAGGAACACAGAACCGGAATAGAGAGAAGAAGAGGAGATTAACAAGAAGAGAGAGAGAGAGAGAGAGAGAGAGAGAGAGAGAGAGAGAGAGAGAGAGAGAGAGAGAGAGAGAGAGAGAGAGAGAGAGAGAGAGAGAGAGAGAGAGAGAGAGAGAGAGAGAGAGAGAGAGAGAGAGAGCTTGTTATGCAATTCACGAACCTCACATAAATCCCACAATCAGGTTTGGCTAAAGTGATTTCCCGGAGGATCTTGCCTGTCTTCGCCTTCAAGGGCCAAAATATACCAAAGTGAGGATAAAGCTGCTACAGACGAGCCAGGGCGTGGCACACGTACGTACCCACATGGACACACACTGCAGGATGCTTATCTTCTCTCTCTCTCTCTCTCTCTCTCTCTCTCTCTCTCTCTCTCTCTCTCTCTCTCTCTCTCTCTCCTCTCTCTCTCTCTCTCCTCGCTGGCTGGCTGGCTGGCTGGCTGGCTGGCTGGCTGTCTCTCTCTCTCTCTCTCTCTCTCTCTCTCTCTCTCTCTCTCTCTCTCTCTCTCTCTCTCTCTCTCTCTCTCTCTCTCTCTCTCTCTCTCTCTCTCTCTCTCTCTCTCTCTCTCTCTCTCTCTCTCTCTCTCTCTCTCTCTCTCTCATTTAAACTTCATAATTGCATTTGAAATACACGAATGGTTATAATGTATTGGTAGCTTTTCTGTTTGTCATTGACTTTTAAGTTTTAGAGACGACGAAGTGTATTGATACTAAGTACAAAATTTACAATGACAGGATATGGAGGCAGCACAAGGTGTGAGCACTCAGCCTAACCTGTTGCGTGGCCATCTGCAGCTAAACGTCCGCGGCACCGGGTAAGGCGATGCAAAGGGCCGTCATTGTGGTGGTGAAGGTCTTAGGCTGGTTGTTGGCAGATGGTTCAGGATCCTGAGACATTCACGAGGCAGTCTCTGTACAACACCTCGTGCTGGAGAACCCTGAGTACTGCCAGGTGGTGCACGAGGTGGAGGTGGTCCTTGTGCAGTGTTGTCAGGTTGTTGACCCGCCGTTAGTACTGCTTCTTCCTGCTGCACGTGTTATTGGCTTGGCTGCTGCCGCTGTTGTCGTCGTCGTTGTCGTTGTTGCTGTTTCTGTTCTTGCCACGCACGTTGATTAGGTGTTCACCTCACTGTTGCATCAGGTTACAGTTTGCATTTGACATTCAAGTGAGAGGCACGAGTTTCGTGATGGGTCAGACCTGAGTCCTGAACAGACGCCATTCCGTCAACGACATGGACATGCACGAGGAAACTGGAGCGGTGAATGCATCAATATATATCATGTACCAGAGATTTCCTGTGTTGAGGGTGGCTACTCTATCAACGTGATGGCCTCTCTGAGTAACCCTCCATTAATTAAGAATGATCTCATAGGCAGGACCAAGTTGCAGGGACAGCGCCACAAACCTATGTAGGACCGTGTAGGACATAGCCTACTGAAAGGGTCACGCTGCTACACTCCTTATATTGGAGGAAAACAAGGATGGTGCAGAAGCTACGCTTGTCAGTGGAACCAGATCTGGGGCTAATTTCCGACATGCTCTTTTTATAGGTGCCTGAAGCACTCTGAGCCTCTCGGAGGATCACTGGTTACCCTTTTAATGTCAGGGGAGCTGAGGGGGCCAAGGGGTAATATAGTGAGATTTACTGAGACCAAGAGGCGCGGCAATTTCCTCCTGGAAACAAGCAGAAGCCAAACAGCTCTTTTAGCAAAAACACTTCCTTCCAACGA
>JAPQNM010000022.1:13739039-13741539 GCA_029783475.1 Metacarcinus magister
TACTATTGGTCATTGTGCGGACACAAAGCCGAGGTGACGGTTAGTAAATCCCAAAACCTGGCCGTGAGGGTCGGCGTTACGTCCAAGAAAGGTGACAAGGCCGCTGAACAAAGGCTCCTGTCCTCAGCTGAGTATGATCTCATGCACGCACAGCTGTGTTTTCATGAGTGCCAACCGCTGCCATCCCACGGAATATTAATTCTTAGTTAGGGGGGTCAGTAATTTTGTCTCAAATACGGGGAGATTGTAATGTGTAAAATGTTTTCTTGATTCCTTTGTAAGATCTTATGTAATATTTGACCGAAAGTTTTTAAATGTCCTGAAACTCATTTGATTAAAAACATTTGTAATTATCTGTTCACTATTCTTTTTTTCATTCAAGTACCACGTTTGAAGTAATTTCCATAATGAATTCAAATGAAAAGAAAAATTTTATTAATTGCTCATCACATACGTGTGGGAGCTGCTCGACGCCTTCACTCGTATGCACATAACATAAACAGATTTGCTACGGAATCAACCTTTACCTATGTATGGGGAAGAGGAGATTGGGGAGGAGCAGAGGTGATAACAGGGGAAGGAAGGAAAAAGAGGCTCTATAACAAATTCATCAACATATAATAGGTGTGTTATGGGAGGAAGAATAAGGAAAGTAGAAGAAAGAAGAAGGATGATGGATTAGATGAAATCTGGGGAACCTATCAATCAATCAATCAAGGACATATTATTCATTTTAATGGAAACGATATCATAGTACACACTGACATGGAGGCTATTCAGAGGCAGTGTTGGAAACTATAAAATTTTCCAATTTAAGTATAATTCCAAAAAATATTTTCATTAATGGAGAAAAAAAATTCAAGTGTGACCCAAGGGGCTGGACGCCCCCAAGTTTGTGACGTTACAGACCCGCCCACCAGATCACGGTAATGGCAGGACAAAAGCCATTATAAAATCTATTATTGCAACACAACACAAATGAATAGTGATTATTAAACAACACTATAAACATTTAACACTTATGTTGAATACTTTATTTTAAAAACATTTTTTGTGTCAAGGATATATAGTTTTTGAAAAATAATTACGTTTGATATCAACGTACGGAAAACAATGGCACCAAGTCGAGTCACCATTCCATAACCACATATCTTTCTGGGTATTCTTCTTTACAATAATGTAGAAGGTCGTGGAGGCTACAAATGTGCCTGGAGTTGTACACGTGTATCTGGTGCAGAACTGTTTTTCCTGTGACGGTGTGTATTTGTCTGATTGTGTGCGCAATTGTTATGCATTGGGATGATTTTATGTTTGTACGTCCCAATGTGTTTTGTTTTTGCTGTTATTATTGTGTTTTGTGTGACGTGTTCCGGTTCAAGGCTTTCTCTGTGTTCTGTGGCAATGTTCCGGTGTTCTGGCAGCGTTCTGTGGCACACTAATAACATTTTATCTTGCGTTATATTTTTGACCTGGAGTGTAAACCCGGCCTTAAAGGATACCATGTCATTTGTGTGTGTATGCATGAGCTTGCATGTATGTATGTGTGTGTGTGTGTGTGTGTGTGTGTGTGTGTGTGTGTGTGTGTGTGTGTGTGTGTGTGTGTGTGTGTGTGTGTGTGTGTGTGTGTGTGTGTGTGTGTGTGTGTGTGTGTGTGTGTGTGTGTGTGTGTGTAGTGTGTGTCTGTGTGTGTGTAGTGTGTGTCTGTGTTTTATATTATATCCAGTTTTTATCATGTTCTCCTTTTGTTTTATTCCACTTTTATGCAGGCAGCTAGGTACGTTGGCGTGCGCGTGAAACAATGGACGTGTGAGATCCGTAAAGTGTTAGTGTTTATGACGGTGAAAAGGAAACATGCACTGAAATCTATATACTATTTTTATCATCTTTATTTTCCTCGCGGCAATACATTTCTTTCTTTTTTTCTTCTTTTTTTTTTGTCTTGCTCTCATTTCTCTATAACAAACCATTATTTTTTCTGCGGTACATTCTGACAAAAGAATTGGAAAAAAAAAGATAGTGTTTCCTTATTATGATTATTTTTATGTATGTTTTTTTGTGTCTTATTTAATGAACATTGCAACATTACTCAATTAAAATGTATTAATGAACTCTCTCTCTCTCTCTCTCTCTCTCTCTCTCTCTCTCTCTCTCTCTCTCTCTCTCTCTCTCTCTCTCTCTCTCTCTCTCTTTCCTTTCGCCTCTCAAAATGAAGTTGATGAACCAGCAAAACAATGATAAATCAACTCACACATGAAGGAAGGCGAGACAGACGGACGATAACACGAGCCTCAAGGTAACATATGGCAAGAGACCATTACCTACGCCACCACCACCATCACTACCACCACCACCACCACCACAGCCACCACCACCACCACTACCTGACCAATAGCAGCACTACGCTCTTGATACCTTCCTCCGCTACAAGACTCGCTGTAACCCCCAGCATGCACAATAATTACAGCTGCGGCTCAGAGGGAACA
This sequence comes from Metacarcinus magister, assembly GCA_029783475.1. Lineage (NCBI taxonomy): Eukaryota > Metazoa > Arthropoda > Malacostraca > Decapoda > Cancridae > Metacarcinus > Metacarcinus magister. Next base: position 13,741,523 of record JAPQNM010000022.1, read on the forward strand.
CGACAATCAATGAGACA
>JAPQNM010000022.1:13746539-13754039 GCA_029783475.1 Metacarcinus magister
TATATAATAAATACATACAAACACACACACATGCATAAATGTATGCATACATAAAACATACATACATACATGTATGTATGATTACCGCCTTGGAGAGGCAGTAGTCCAATGGCTAGCAGTCGGACTTGTGAACTTAGAATCCCGAGTTCGAGTCCCAATATCCGCTGGCCACTTTTCTTTGGTATTACCGCCGAGTGGCCAAAGATCACCCAAATGCTGCCATAACACTATCCTCAACGGGATATGCATTGAGGAGTCCGCGGCAGCATGTAGCCTCTCTCTCTCAACAACAAAGAGAACAAAGAAAAACGAGGTGTCACTATAAAAAATCTAAAACCTGTGCTACTAACGGGTGGAGGCCGATCATCTAAAGAGAGCCTCCATCAAGCCTACCGGTGCCACAGATGAAAGATATAGAAGAAGAAAAAACATACATACATATATACATACTTGAATACAAAACTGCATACATACACACACACATGAATATATTTAATGACATCAATAGATATATGCAAATTACATTCAGATATATTCGTAAGGAAAGCTGTATGTTTCATATAACAATTTATTGATGAAGAATTAATGATGTACTGTACAATACTGTATAATATCAGCAAAACTATAATCACATTGAAAATTTTACATTATCCTTCAAAGTAATGGCGTTAAGTCTTCATTAATCTTCCTTAACGGCTTTTCCCTCTCTCAATGCGTTGCGTGAGTGGTCTGCAGCACACACAGAACACACTTTGTAGTCGTGGGTTCTGCTGCAACTGGCGGGTTGTGTGATCTTGAAACATTTGAAGGACGCAGTGATTGGAGTGTATTGCTTCAAGTTCAATTTGATATATTGCTACCCTTTGATTCAATCATTTTAACCAAGTTCAGGCCGTGGTGCTGACAATTTCAAATCGTCTGAATCTATATTTTGTATGTGCGAGAGTTTGGGAAAGGATTGGGATCTATATTTATTTTATTTCATGTTACGTTTATTAAAGTTGATTTTCAGCATAAGTTGGCTTCACGATACTTTAAGTCCAAGTGAGTCTGAAGTGGCAGCCTTTGTTGTAGTGAACGATGAGGTTCCTTCCTTCACTGGATAATGTGTCGTCGGATGACTTGTTAACTACCACACATTGGCTCAGATACACACCATTATATACGTGTACCCTTCTTGTATGAATAGCTGCTGATTAGTGTTAGATCTTGTCGGTGCTGACACGCATAGTCATAGTCCATGAGCCAGAACAGATATTGGTACCATCTGAGGGGGGCAAAGGTTCATTGGTATTTTCTGAAAGCTGAATGTGTCTAGAGTCTGATTTTGCATGATGGACTTCTGTAACTCACAGCTCAAGTTCAGTATAACCCAGAGAATGCATGGGGGATCCGGTGACAAAATGTGCGTATATTGGATGCCAGGTTTTATCACCCTCAGCCAATTGATACTCTTTGCGCTAAATTATATGCACCAAAAGCCTTTATTGTTATACACTGTTAAAACGAGCTTAGAATGAGCTTTCAAATTATGTATCATGTTCATGGTGTTATGGATGCCTGAAAGCACAATACAATGATTCCAGTTGATCAGACGATTGAGGAAACTGTCAACAAGAACACTCAAATTGGTGGTAAGTTCTCTCAGATGTATCCTGAGCGTACATAGATGCACAACAAGCTGACATAAATTATGTGAAATACTGTTGTAGATACTGGTAATATTTACTATAATCACACATATTTTCAGGTGGTACCAAAGGATTTTCACTTAATCCTATTGTTGTTTTTTTCTGTCACACACACACACACACACACACACACACAGACACAGACACAGACACACACACACACACACACACACACACACACACACACACACACACACACACACACACACACACACACACACACACACACACACACTAATTACCATTCCTACCCAACAGCCCGACAGACCAACGGGCCGCTGATGGAGGAAGCCCTTTCGCTCTTTGGTGATTGAAATAATAACGTTCATCCCACAGCGGCGATTGAACTTTTAGCGGGAGTCACTATAAATGTTGGATGAAAACTGTGCGTGATTATTTATTGTATTTCATCCTTACCGCTTGAGTTATTGCATTATTTCTTTCTATTTGATTAAGTGATGATATTTTTGTATCTCTCTTTTTCTTTTTATCATGCAGTTTCCGTTTTCTCGTTCTCTCTCTTTCTACATTAATAATCTCTCGAAGTTACAATATCAAGCTTTTTTAATATTGCATGTTCTTTTTTCTGTCGTATCTTCAAACCTGACATTTAGTTGAGAAAAACATGTGGAAAACATCAAACATTCAATTGTTCTTCGTTCTACTCAATTCTTCTTGATTCTATTATATTCCTCTCCTCACCTTGGCTGTCCATTACAAGATCAGTCAAAGCACTTGTACAATTCAAAGTAACACTACAATGAGTAACACATGTCAGGATCATTTGAACACCAAACAACATTTCAACTTCACGTCCAATTCTCTTCTCTGTACTAAGGCAGGATTAGTCATCATCAGGCAGTTATCATGAGGTGAAGGAGTAACTCTACGAAACTACTCATAAGGTGTAGTGGCTGCGACTATAAGCTTCACGGGGTATACGAATAAGCACTCAGTCTTCGGATCCAAGCAGCAACAGGTGTAGTAGTGAAAGATAAGCTGCATCTCTGAGAATCCGGCTAAGACCATCGACCCCACGGCCTCGTCCCGCTATGGTCTGCTAAATGACCCCACAACCAGTGCCGGCTTCACCCAACGCCTGCATACTTATGTGTGCAAGGGGCGGTGAAGTGCTTGTGTGTGTGTGTGTGTGTGTGATTTGTCTGTCTGTGTATCTCTCTTACATATCTGCCTGCTCTCTCTCTCTCTCTCTCTCTCTCTCTCTCTCTCTCTCTCTCTCTCTCTCTCTCTCTCTCTCTCTCTCTCTCTCTCTCTCTCTCTCTCTCTCTCTCTCTCTCTCCTCTCTCTCTCTCTCTCTCTCTCTCTCTCTCTCTCTCTCTCTCTCTCTCTCTCTCTCTCTCTCTCTCTCTCTCTCTCTCTCTCTCTCTCTCTCTCTCTCTCTCTCTCTTCAACACTCTCCCTGCCTCCCTACCACTACAAAAAGCACACTCCCATTGTTCCCCTGTCAACACATATAGACTGACCGAGTGTAACACAATGCAACACTCCTTCCCCCTTACTAGGCTTCCACAACAAGCCTCTGTCCCCTCTGCAAGCCTACTTAGACACCCCTACCGTCTTTCTCCCAAGCCTTCTACACCTTACCTCATGAACCTAAACTATTACCTATCACCCACTAAGCATGAGGAGAAGGAAGAAAGAGGAGGAGAAGGAGAAGGAGATGTAACCTTTCACCTTCGTTAACCAAGACAACGCAATTATTTTAACAAGAAGAGAGACTAAACTTCTGCAATGCTTCTAATAATACGTAAGAATAATGATTTTACAATTTTTAGGACGAGTTTCTTATTTCCTTGGAATTTCGTAATCAAAATTCCCTAGGGAGAAGATACAGTGTAAGACCTTGAACCCACACTCATGGGATCCACATTCGAGAAGATCTGTCTTAGGTTACCAGTTAAGAAAAAAAAAAAGTTACCTGAGCCTTTAGTTCCCAGGCGACCCAAATGCATTCGAGACGCTCTAAAACACGTCCAAAGCAAGCAGGCACACACGCACCCATGCACACACATTACATTCTATTTTATTCTATTTTTTTCTCACACAAAGACACAGATACACACACACACACACACACACACACACACACACACACACACACACACACACACACACACACACACACACACACACACACACACACACACACCCTCTCATGCATATCAGCTTTCACCTAACCTTAGTCTGCGTGAGAATAGACTGTTGCTCCTTTTCCTGCGTTGCGTCCTTATTTACATTATTACTCCTGCCCCTGAGTTTGCTTCCTGCACGCCTCCCTCACACACAACCTGCTGCCGACCTCCTCCCCCAAACACTCTGCTTCAGTCTTACCGTAATTATGATACACGTGATGGTTACTATGTTTACTTAATTATACATGTTATCAATCCTTTCCTGTAGCCTTTTTAATATGTGTTTAGTCACCATAACTCAAAACCACAACTATCATCCTATCTTTTTTTTCCATTTTTCTATTTTTTTTTATTTTAGTATCACACCGGTATTTAGTGCGCCTTCTCCTGACCTCGGCCTAAGTCTATTTGCATCAGTATATAATGTGATGCTTTAGGAGAACGTTAAGGTTACCACAAGCGACACACACGGCAGACCAACCAACAACACGCTAAACACAAGTAAACTAAAAAAGGAATTACACTGATTCATAGTTAAATACATGAATAAATAAATGAATAAATAGACAGACAGGTAAATAAATAAATGAATAAATATATAACCGAAACAAGATATCTCACCAACTTATGAAATTTCTCTCTCTCTCTCTCTCTCTCTCTCTCTCTCTCTCTCTCTCTCTCTCTCTCTCTCTCTCTCTCTCTCTCTCTCTCTCTCTCTCTCTCTCTCTCTCTCTCTCTCTCTCTCTCTCTCTCTCTCTCTCTCTCTCTCTCTCTCTCTCTCTCTCTCTCTCTCTCTCTCTCTCTCTCTCTCTCTCTCTCTCTCTCTCTCTCTCTCTCTCTCTGTCTCTCTCTCTCTCTCTCTCTCTCTCTCTCTCTCTCTCTCAAACACACACAGCAGCAGCACAAACACACCTGAACACCATCGGAACCCTATCAAGGACATACGCCCCCCGCAAGCCCTTTCCCTTCTTCGTTATGCCGCCCCCCATCAGGCAACAGTCCTCCCTTGTCTCTACATCTGTGCTAATTATCGGGGCTGATTTACCTCCCTCCTGGAAAGAGATTATCCCGGAGGAGCACAAAGGAAGCTCCAGCCTCACAGCACCACACGTCCTCCTTCCACCTTAACTAGACCGACAAAGGGTTAGACGGAGCCCGCTAGACGCTGTTTGGGTGGAGATTTCAGGAGCATAATGTCAACAAAACGTGGTGCTGAGAGAGAGAGAGAGAGAGAGAGAGAGAGAGAGAGAGAGAGAGAGAGAGAGAGAGAGAGAGAGAGAGAGAGAGAGAGAGAGAGAGAAAGAGAGAGAGAGAGAGAGTATCTCGTTGCCTGTGATCAGTGAACGGCTCCAGTGAGGCTTGAGGAAAGGAAATGTGATGCAAGAGGTTGCTTAATGAGAGCCGTCAGATATTATAACAGCTTTCATTAATGGTAAGGGTCTCCGTTTTAGTTCTCCTCTATTTCTCTATATCTCCTATGCCTCCTTCTACTCTTCTTACCACTTTCTATCCTCTTCCTCTTCCTTATCGTCTTCATTGTCCTCCTCATCCTCCTCCTCTTTCTCCTCCTCCTCTTCCTCCTCCTCCTCTTCCTCCTCCTCTTCTTCTTCTTCCTCGTCCTCCTCATTACCCTGAGAAACAAGATGTTCCTCCTCATTACTTTCCCTGAAAAATGTCCTCCCGCTGCCTCCTGACCCGCCTCGTCCATCACCATCACTTGTCGGGTCAGGTTCCTCGACACTCATTACCGCCTCCAGGAAAGACCGTGAGAGAGAGAGAGAGATAGAGAGAGAGAGAGAGAGAGAGAGAGAGAGAGAGAGAGAGAGAGAGAGAGAGAGAGAGAGAGAGAGAGAGAGAGAGAGAGAGAGAAAAAAAAATAAATAAATAAATAATCCTATGCTTTACACTTGATATTGCAAACAGTCATAGGTGGGGGATAATCTGTGAAATACAATGTGACGGTAGAAATTTCAATTGTAGCAAAGTGTAGGAAAGCGCAATAAGCATAATAATTATAATGATTACACACATTTTACTGTTTGACCTCATTGTTTATTAATTACTTGGTTGGGGTGCGTGTGAGCGTGTGTGCGTGTAGGCGTGGGTGGAGGGCGTGTTTCCATGATGTGTGTGTTTGGTGTGAGTCTGCCCTGTGCTCGGAAACTTGCACGCACGCTACAATTCTATCTAGAAAGGTTGTATTTCAATTATTACTGTGAATGAATTGTATGATGATGAAACGCTGCTCACCTTGAACCTGGAAACTCAAGATGAATAACAAGATGCCTCGTCTTCCAACCAAACAACCATTCATTCATTTCTCACAATCATTACCCTGCATCTTACCCTCATTATCTTCGCCTGTAATTGCCTCAACTCATTAAATCTGAGTAGGTTTAATTTTGAAGTTCTAGACGCAAGTGGCATAATAGCGAGGCATCTGACACTTGCTTCACTTTCCTTTGTGTATTGTTCTCATACAAATCAGCTTCACGAGGCTCGGTTGACTAAATTTTGTTTCTTATTTTATTTTCCAACACATGAGGGTTAGAAGCAAGGGTCGGCCGTAAGTGTGTATTGATTTGGTTGTGGTGCTTATGGTGATGAATCCCACGGCAGCTTCACAACACTCACCCCCATGAAAGCTGGTCCTACAGAGGAACACGAGTGGAACACAGGCTCTCCTCCCTCCATGGGCAGAAGGAATCCACACATACCATCTTCCTCCACGGGACAAAGAACCCATAACTCCTTGCTTTCCTTCCGTGATATTATATTTTGTAAGTTAATTAAGTATTTTTGACAATCAATACGTGATAATATTTACTTTCTTATAACATCATTGTTATGTAAATTTTCTGTTCAGTGTTCGACTTAAACAAATTATCGAAATCATAGATTATTTGACTTTTCATCAAACTTTGAATACATTTATGCTTAGGACAAAATCCACTCTCTCAAAAGTAAATAATTTTCCTTTACTTCCTGGGCGAAAATTCCAACTGCAGTAAATCATGACATTACTCCATGTGACGACAAAAAGGAAAGAATCTTTTAAGGACAAAAAGTTAAACGAGTTTCCCATATTCTTTAGGAAACTCGGTGGATCGGCTCAACTCCGGTTTTCCTTCTTGAGAAGAAAGTTTGGCGAAGAAGAAAAACTTTAAAAATCATAAAAAAATAAATAAACATCATCAAATGTTTCTCTCTTTGCGCAGACTTTTTTAAGTCCTCCTCCTCCTCCTCCTCCTCCTCCTTCTCCTCCTCCTCCTCCTCCTCCTCCTCTTCTTTACCAACTTCCATCTCTTAAAAGTCACATTTAAAAGCTTGCTATCAATATTGAGACTTCATTTCCTTATTTTATTCTTCCTCGTTCATAATGGTACTGAGTGTTTTTTTCAACAATTTTACAGCTACGATAAAACACAACTAAATAATGAGATTCAAGCGGGCTATCACAACTTTCTGCCGCCTTGGATCAGCTGATTTGAGTGTAGCCCAGAACCCCGTGAAGTTGCTTGAGTCCGCTCGGTATCAAACTACAGAACACTTGGGTGGAGGCGGCGTGGACGTGCTGCCGATGATCAGTGCCTCGATGGGATGACCTCAAGTGAAATTTGTCCTTGTCGCTAAAAATAAAGAATATAAAACAAATT
>JAPQNM010000022.1:13761539-13769039 GCA_029783475.1 Metacarcinus magister
AGGTAACTCTAGCATAACTTTCTTGTCAGCTCAAATTTTCATACAAACATATATATCCTGTTGTACACGAATTATGCAGGTAATGAAGCGCAAGATTAAAGGAAGGACAAATTTTATCATATCACGCACCTTTCATTTCTTCAGTTTATTTCTCTCACGTAGAGGAACTGTTTGGGATCATCTACACAGTCATGCCTTCGTAGAACCTCCACCGCCATGCAACAAGGAACAGGTATATAGTATCTGCAGTGAGTCACACATCAAAACAAGTGAATACAACGCATGAACACCACCCCCATCATCATCCCTCCCTCACCCAACACGCAGTCAGATTGTGCAGTTTGCTTCCTCTTCACCCATCGTCGTCACCTTCGCTGCTGCCGCCACTCTAACACCAACCAACTCTTGGCCGAGGCGCTTCGGAACAGGGGCGGGAGGGAAGTTTGAGGGTGTTAGCAGGAGAGGTGAGCCGTCTCTCCCTTCCCTGTCCTTCCCCGCCAACCGCAAGTTAAGGCAAGTTAGTGGTTAGTGCACGTCTCGGGAGCAGCGATCCTCGTTCCCAGCCTTTGCCACACGTCCAGCCGCCGACGTTGCGTTTCTCTCACAATATAAAGATGTAATCAAGCGACCAACGGCCCCTCGGGATGACCTCGTTAGCGTTACTTCTCTCTCAGCAATAAAAGAAACTCAAATATTCCCAGCGGGTGTCAGTGGGAAGAGAATACAATTTATCTGAGCTGCAGCCTTCGAGTTGCAAAATTTGTTCCACATTATCCAGCTTTACAGATATTTTGCAAACCAACGTGCTGATTGTATTGTTTCTACTTTTATCTAATGAACTAAAAAAGAATCCTGAGGAGAAGCTGAACATAAACATTTTACAAATTTGGTATTCAACTTAAAAAGAAGGTTTGTGGATAGAAATATAAGAAATACACAGCTTACTGATTACACCTCATGACGCACAGACGACGAGGCGATAGACCTGCCAGTAATAGTTCAGAGTTACATCCGTTTCACTTAGAAGAACAGCTTTGTAATGCACGAGTTGCCGTTAGCACGTAAAAGACACTATTGTATTGCTTTTTCGTAGCAAATCACTCGTTTATGAGATAGTAATTTCTTCATATGCTTAAATGTTCCAGCATCCGCCACCAGTTACCATGACAGTATATATAGATAAAAAGAAAATGAGAAAAGAATCAGTCATGAGATTGTACGTGGCAATACGAGATTGTATGTGAGTTAGGTTAGGTTAGGTTATGCTTGGTTAAATTTAAACAATTGCAATGGTAGTGATATATGCAAAGATTGTATTAATAACAAAACTTACCGGAACAAAGACTCATTCCGATGGCACCATTTGAGGAAACTAAATAAGACGAAGGAGGAAGGCGTGATTGTGGCAAAATTTCCAGCATTGAACTGACCTGAATTCATTGGCAGGGGACTCATCACGTTCCTGCGTTATTTCTGCCGACTAGAAGGAAGCACGGAAGCAGCACAGGGAGGAGGAAGCAGAGGAAAGTAAGATTAAGAAATAGCAGAAGGAAGGTAAGAAGTAAGAGAAAAATCTAGACTCTCAGAACATTGTTTTCGTGAAAGAAAAATTTATTATTTGAGCGTAATTTAAACTATTCGCCGCTTCTCGCATAATTACGTCTTTTAAGTCTGCTTCTGATAATTTATAAGGATCTTTCAAGTGAGCTCCATCATTAACCGCTTCAAAGTTGGGTCACTGCGGTCCCCCAGCGCGAAATAAGTGACAGCAACATGAGAGGAAATTTATGGAACTTTCGCAATCCAATTTTGCGTGTTTGTTGCGGTGTGACGAAAGGAGGGGAAAAGAGAAAGTGAGAAAGAGAGAATGAAAGACGAGGAAGAGAAGGAAAGGAAAACAGAGCAAGAACAAGAAGGAAGATGCAACGCAAATGAAGATACAAGAATGAAAGGAAAGGTTGTGAGAAAAAAGAATGAAGGATAGAGAAAACAAGAACGAACAAGGTAAGGAAAACAACGGGAGAAGAGCAAAGCGATTAGAGGAAAGAAGGGAAGTGAAGGAGGAAAGGGGAGATAATAGGGGAATGTAGGTAAGGGAAGGGAAGGAGGATGAACCGAATAGGCAGGACACGTGGAGAAGGTCAAAAAGGCGTTGCAGGTTATCGCCCTCCACCTGGCGCTCTTCTTTCTTCCACCAATCGTATTGTAAACTTTTTTTTCTCTCTCTTTTATGTGTGTGTTTAAACGAAAGGATGTTTTGCATAGTTGTTTACAGTGTTTACAATGTTAACAGTGATGTAAACATATGTGTGTGTGTGTGTGTGTGTGTGTGTGTGTGTGTGTGTGTGTGTGTGTGTGTGTGTGTGTGTGTGTGTGTGTGTGTGTGTGTGTGTGTGTATGTGTGTGCGTTTATAACAATCTAACAATTCAGTTTCTATTTGTCTGTTTGTCTGCCTGTTTTTTTTTCTCTCTCTACCTATCTATCTATCTATCTAATTCTCTCTCTCTCTCTCTCTCTCTCTCTCTCTCTCTCTCTCTCTCTCTCTCTCTCTCTCTCTCTCTGTCTCTGTCTCTGTCTCTGTCTCTGTCTCTGCTCTCTCTCTCTCTCTCTCTCTCGCTCTCTCTCTCTCTCTCTCTCTCTCTCTCTCTCTCTCTCTCTCTCTCTCTCTCTCTCTCTCTCTCTCTCTCTCTCTCTCTCTCTCTCTCTCTCTCTCTCTCTCTCTCTCTCTCTCTCTCTCTTTCTCTCTCTTTTTTCCCTTCTCTCTTTCCCTCTTAGTTCAATGAAGTGTGAAGTTTCGAGAGAAATTCTTAGAATCGCTACATCAAGAAATAGAAGTTTTACACAATCACACCACTGCCTTCCATGTGAATGTTTTTGCATACAGTTTAATACAATAAAAAAAAACATGTATCCATACTAGAGTAACAGCAGCCTGTATCAAGAGCAAAATAGGAGGAGAAGGAAAGGGAAGACAACAATAAGATTAACACCATAAAAAAAGACTGAGAAAGAAAGATTCACTCAACGATACACCAGAAGAGAGATCAATCAGACATCCTTAGTCGCACCTGCCTTGATCCCTAACCAATTACAGGTGTGATGTATTCCTGTCTCTGATGCACCTCAACCAAGATTGGCCCATTTGTTACCTTCGCCCTACGTAAAGAAGGTGGTGATGGGAGGGCGCTACGCTCTTCGGGGGTTGGGACAGATGGCTGCAGGTGCGGATCAAGGCTGTACAAGGACAGAGACGCTACAATGACTTTTCAGGATCTTCTCTCTGATTGGCTGGCTGCTATTGCGTGTCCTCTACTTTCACGTTTTCCATAAAACACATTGGCATTTTGTATCCATTTTTGTTTTCTTCTTCCTCTTCTCACATTATATACCAATTTTTTCTTCATAAGCTGCTTAAAGGGAATTAATTTCAACTTAAATTCCAGATGGTAACTACCCCTATAGTGTCTCTGAATATGAATGACGAGTAGCACTTTGTTAGTACCATCGGGGTCGTGTTGCGTAGTGGCATTTAGTATAAAAAGAAGGACGTCCATATATTAATTTTCCGGTAATCGGATGAGAAGATGATATGATAAAAAAGCTAAAAAGACGAGCATTCAGATGGCAATTCTGGAATTAGTCAAGCAAGTTTGAGTGATTTTCTTTTGTTTTGCTACATACCATCTACATCGGCTGATGGAAATGGTAAATTATTGACTGAACTTAATTAGTGTGTGTGTGTGTGTGTGTGTGTGTGTGTGTGTGTGTGTGTGTGTGTGTGTGTGTGTGTGTGTGTTGTGTGTGTGTGTGTGCGTGTGCGTGTGCGTGTGCGCGTGTGTGTGTGTGTGTGTGTGTGTGTGTGTGTGTGTGTGTGTGTGTGTGTGTGTGTGTGTGTGTGTGTGTGTGTTCCTGAACCCTCTGACCCTCAGTTGTTCATATGTTACATGCCGCTGACGTGCATTGCCGTTACTGAGTTGTGAGTCGTTTTCAGATGAGTCAACACTTTTCATGTGGCTGAAAGTGCAGTGCAGCAAACTTTCACTCACTTTGGGGTGAAAACTTTCAGTGCGGCAGTGTGGCTGCAAGTTAGCAACCTTCAGCGTGAGAAGATGAGAGTCATGTTTCTGAGTAGTGCAAAGTTCATCGGTAGCAGTATGGTTACATGTAGGAGAGAAAATGTATGATGCCTTTACAGAAAGATAATACCAACAATAGTACAAGCCGCAACAACAGCAGCCGCAGTAGCAGCAGCAGCAGCAACAATAATAGTAGTAATAGATGAGTTTACCGGGAACCTGAGTGACGGTCCTGCAATGGCAATAACAAGCTCACTCGCCATCCTCAGTATCAGACTTACAATAAATAATGATGCACTGTGCGACTGGTGAAGAAAAAGAAAATCCTCAACTGTAGAATGACAAAAAGGCTGTTATTTTCATGTTCAACTGCAGGTATACCAGCCTCAGTTTCCTCACTGTCTCCTTCATTAGTGACGCGGACTAATTGTACGCTGCCGGGCGAATAAACAATTACTCTGGATATTTCACGTCAGAAAATAGAATTTTTCCAACGCTCTTCTTCAACCACACTCACTTAAAGCATCTATCCAGCTTACCAACGTATTCTTTGTCAATGTGGATCATTCTAAACTTCTGCTTCAGTAAATTAGGGTTGTGAAAATAAGTGAGCATATAAGGCTGAGAATGTAAGTTTAGTTACGAGATGCTTCAACACTAGCATGAAAAGAGGAAATTAAACTATACGACCAAACAACACTACATCAAAACTTTCAGGGAAACAAAACTATTTATTCACCTGTTCACAATAAAATACGAGCAAAATATGTGTGTGTGTGTGTGTGTGTGTGTGTGTGTGTGTGTGTGTGTGTGTGTGTGTGTGTGTGTGTGTGTGTGTGTGTGTGTGTGTGTGTGTGTGTGTGTGTGTATATGTGTGTGTGTGTGTCTGTGTGTGTGTGTGTGTGGTGTGTGTGTGTGTGTGTGTGTGTGTGGTGTGTGTGTGTGTGTGTGTGGTGTGTGTGTGTGTGTGTGTGTGTGTGTGTGTGTGTGTGTGTGTGTGTGTGTGTGTGTGTGTGTGTGTGTGTGTGTGTGTGTGTGTGTGTGTGTGTGTGTGTGTGTGTGTGTGTGTGTGTGTGTGTGTGTGTGTGTGTGTGAAAGAAAGAAAGAGAAAAAAATTGGAAAAAAGACAGATGTAGAGCGAAAAAGAAAAAAGATAGAACGAATGAAAAAACATATGAAAAAAAAGAAAAGAAAGAAAAAGAAAAACTAAGAATAAAAAACAAAATGACCAGTTGTAGCTAAGCTTGCGAGACGATATATATATATATATATATATATATATATATATATATATATATATATATATATATATATATATATATATTTCTTCTCTTCATCTCTAAAACATAAACATTTGAAGACACAACATAAACATAAACCTAACATTTACTGCAGAGCCCACACGAGGCTGCCATATCTTGCCTCATTATATTTAAGTGCCGTTTACGCATGATCGGCAAGGAGGACAGGTGTGAGGGACAGGTGTGAGGGTGAAAGAAGCGGCATCGTGGTATTCCTGACGTCCAGTTACTCATCTTTACAGACTACGTTGTGAGTGCACGATGCAACTCACCACCATCACCACCACCACCACCACCACCACCAGTACCTTTTACATTATTCCTCCTCACCTCCACATATATACAGACTCACCAACCACATCCTTACTCAGCCTCTCCCGACACCCTCCTCTCCCTCCCTCCCTCCCCTCCATTAACCAACGTACATCACCCTATCTAGTCTCCCCGATGACAGGGAGGCAAAACTGTGCTCGGGTTCTGCTTTCTATCACGGTATGGATTTTCCTTCTCGCTGGCTTTTCTTGCTGCATAAAATATTCACGTGTTCTATTTCACGGTCCCGGGAAACGAAAAACGAGGGTCCGCAGCTTTATGGTTCGGATCCGTAGCGTCCCTGTTATGGATGAGGTGTGTTGCGCGGGAATACATTTCTTTCAGTGAATGAGGCAAGAAAAAATATATATGATACGATAGAAAACGAGGCAATTATATACAGTTTTGGGGCAATGGTTCGTGGGTCTTATTGTGTACTACTACTACTACTACTACTACTACTAATAATAATAATAATAATAATAATAATAATAATAATAATACTTTGTATTGGTGTGTATCCTGTGTGCAGTAATGATGATACTAATGATGATGATGACAAGGTGGTGGTGACGATGATCATGATGATGATGACGATGATAATAATAATGATAATGATAATGATAATAATAATAACAATAATAACAATAATAACAATAATGATAATAACAATAGTAAAAATGATAATCATAAAAATAACTATAACTTTAATGATAATAATGATAGTAATGTTTTTATCACTTATTTTTATCATCATTAGTACTATTATCATTATCATTATTATTATTACTATTATTATTATCAGTATTATCATCATTACTATTATCATTATTGCTGCTATTATTACTATCATTATTATAAATATTACTACCGTTATCATTATATTTTGTTGTAATTGTTATTGTTTTTGTTGTTGGTGATGGTGCATTCGTTATCGTTCTCACTAAAGAGGAGATGATGTGTGGTTGTTTTTCCTGCTGCTCTTGTCCTTGTTGATTTATCATTGTTGTTGTGCTCCTTGTTTGTGTTGTTGTTGTGTTGTGCCCAAGAGGAGAGTATTGTAGTGCAGGCGTGACGGGCTTAAGATTCTGAGCTCTATAGATTGGTTGTGCATTCTAGCACCTGAAAATATACTCCTTCGATAGCTCAGTTGGTAGAGCGGTGGACTGTAGTGGTGTGTTCGCAGGTATCCATAGGTCACTGGTTCGAATCCGGTTCGAAGGAAACTTCTTTTTTTATCCATTTTTCTTTTTTTTTTCAAAAGGCGAGATTGGTTCTTTACTTCACAAAAACATATCAGTCCTTATTTCCATATTCTTCCAGTATGATAATGATCCGGAATGTGTTTCTCATTCCTGTGCCTCCTAGTGCCTTCAACCTGTGATGGGGAGCCACAGGTGTGATGATGTTACTCTCAGACGGAATATTCTTTGCGTCAATGGCGAATAACACCAATCTTGGGTGAACAAATACTTTTGGAGTCTCTAAGGATTGATGAGACGATGCAACATTTTTGTGGGGAGACTCTGGGGTTGATACGCATCTCTAACACGTTTCCATTTGACTGACTTCATGGTCACCTGTGTGGCCGACCAAAGGTGATGACATTCTCGGTTCAAACCCCATCGGCACCACTAATGGTGGCACTACATGAAAGCAGAATTAAGGGAACAGTTTATGTGACAATCGTTACTGCTGGAGTAATGGCAATGTATTTGTTACTTTCTAACCATTGGTTCACCAAATCAAACCTTCACGGAATGTTGCGTCAACAACCATCATACTCCCTCACTTGAAGTGGCTACTTGAT
>JAPQNM010000022.1:13774039-13781539 GCA_029783475.1 Metacarcinus magister
AAATATCATTGAAGCATCTGATAGACCTGATTAAAATCTACTATTGTCATTATGAATATTTTCACTAGTACTAATAAATACTGAATTTTAATTTTTTAAAAATTAATTTCTTCCTCGTTTTCTCGAAAGCTATTAGAGATATTGGAAATATCATTGAATCATCTGATACACCTAATTCAACTGTACAACTGATATTATGAATATTTGTTCTATGACTAATAATTACGCAGTTAAATAAAACCGTATTTTTATATAAAAAAATTATTTTCCTCGTCATTTTCTCGAAAGCTATTAGAGATATTGGAAATATCATTGCAGCATCTGATACACCTAACTAAACTGTACAACTGATATTATGAATATTTGTTCTATGACTAATAATTACGCAGTAAAATGAAACTTAATATTTATTTAAAAACATGACTTTCCTCATTTTCTCGAAAGCTATTAGAGATATTGGAAATATCATTGCAACAGCTGATACACCTAATTAAACTGTACAACTGACATTATGAATATTTTTTCTATGACTAATAATTACGCAGTAAAATGAAACTTAATATTTATTTAAAAACATAAATTTCCTCCTCCTTTTCCCGAAAGCTATTAGAGATATTGGAAATATCATTGCAGCATCTGATACACCTAATTAAACTGTACAACTGTCATTATGAATATTTGTTCTATGACTAACAATTACGCAGTAAAATTAAACTTAATATTTATTTAAAAACATGACTTTCCTCCTCATTTTCTAAAAAGCTATTAGAGATATTGGAAATATCATCGAAGCATCTGATACACCTAATTAAACTGTACAACTGTGATTATGAATATTTGTTCTATGACTAATAATTACGCAGTAAAATTAAACTTAATATTTATATAAAAACATGACTTTCCTCCTCATTTTCCCGAAAGCTATTATAGATATTGGAAATATGATTGCAGCATCTGATACACCTAATTAAACTGTAAAACTGTCATTATGAATATTTGTTCTATGACTAATAATTACGCAGTAAAATGAAACTTAATATTTATATAAAAACATGAATTTCCTCCTCATTTTCTCGAAAGCAATTAGAGATATTGGAAATATCACTGCAGCATCTGATAGACCTAATTAAACTGTAAAACTGAAGTTATGAATATTTGTTCTATGACTAATAATTACGCAGTAAAATTAAACTTAATATTTATATAAAAACATGACTTTCCTTCTAATTTTCTCGAAAGCTATTAGAGATATTGAAAATATCATTAAGGCATCTGATAGACCTAATTAAACTCTACAACTGATAGTATGAATATTTGTTCTATGACTAATAATAACTCGGTAAAATGAAACTTAATATTTTTATATAAACATAACTTTTCTCCTCATTTCCACGAAAGCTATTAGAGATATTGGAAATATTATTGCAGAATCTGATACACCTAATTAAACTGTACAACTGTCATTATTAATATTTGTTCTATGACTAATAATTACGCAGTAAAATGAAACTTAATATTTATATAAAAACATGAATTTCCTCTTCATTTTCTAGAAAGCTATTTGAGATATTGGAAATATCATTGCAGTATCTGATAGACCTAATTAAACTGTAAAACTGAAATTATGAATATTTGTTCTATGACTAATAATTACGCAGTAAAATGAAACTTTATTTTATATAAAAAGATGACTTTCCTCCTCATTTTCTCGAAAGCTATTAGAGATATTGGAAATATCAATGCAGCATCTGATACACCTAATTAAACTGTACAACTGTCATTATGAATATTTGTTCTATGACTAATAATTACGCAGTAAAATGAAACTTAATATTTATATAAAAACATGACTTTCCTCCTCATTTTCCCGAAAGCTATTAGAGATATTGGAAATATCATTGCAGATTCTGATATACCTAAATAAACTGTACAACTGTCATTATGAATATTTGTTCTATGACTAATAATTACGCAGTAAAATGAAACTTAATATTTATTTAAAAACATGAATTTCCTCCTCATTTTCTCGAAAGCTATTAAAGATATTGGAAATATCATTGCAGCAACCTATACACCTAATTAAACTGTACAACTGATATTATGAATATTTGTTCTATGACTAATAATAACACAGTAAAATGAAACTTTATATTTATATAATAACATGACTTTCCTCCTCATTTTCCCGAAAACTATCAGAGATATTGGAAATATCATTGCAGCATCTGATACACCTAATTAAATTGTACAACTGTCATTATGAATATTTGTTCTATGACTAATAATTACTCAGTAAAATGAAACTTAATATTTTTATATAAACATAACTTTTCTCCTCATTTCCTCGAAAGCTATTAGAGATATTGGAAATATCATTGCAGCATCTGATACACCTAATTAAACTGTACAACTGTCATTATGAATATTTGTTTTATGACTAATAATTACGCAGTAAAATGAAACTTAATATTTATATAAAAACATGACTTTCCTCCTCATTTTCCCGAAAGCTATCAGAGATATTGGAAATATCATTGCAGCATCTGATACACCTAATTAAATTGTACAACTGTCATTATGAATATTTGTTCTATGACTAATAATTACGCAGTAAAATGAAACTTAATATTTATATATAAATATGACTTTCCTCCTCATTTTCCCGAAAGCTATTAGAGATATTGGAAATATCATTGCAGCATCTGATACACCTAATTAAACTGTACAACTGATATTATGAATATTTGTTCTATGACTAATAATTACGCAGTAAAATTAAACTTAATATTTATTTAAAAACAAGACTTTCCTCCTCATTTTCTCGAAAGCTATTAGAGATATTGGAAATATCATTACAGCATCTGATACACCTAATTAAACTGTACAACTGTCATTATGAATATTTGTTCTATGACTAATAATTACTCAGTAAAATGAAACTTAATATTTTTATATAAACATAACTTTTCTCCTCATTTCCTCGAAAGCTATTAGAGATATTGGAAATATCATTGCAGCATCTGATACACCTAATTAAACTGTACAACTGTCATTATTAATATTTGTTCTATGACTAATAATTACGCAGTAAAATGAAACTTAATATTTATATAAAAACATGAATTTCCTCATTTTCTCGAAATCTATTAGAGATATTGGAAATATCATTGCAGCATCTGATAGACCTAATTAAACTGTAAAACTGAAATTATGAATATTTATTCTATGACTAATGATTACGCAGTAAAATGAAACTTAATATTTATATAAAAACATGACTTTACTCGTCATTTTCCCGAAAGCTATTAGAAATATTGGAAATATCATTGCAGCTTCTGATACACCTAATTAAACTGTACAACTGTAATTATGAATATTTGTTTTATGACTAATAATTACGCAGTAAAATGAAACTTAATATTTATATAAAAACATGACTTTCCTCATTTTTCCGAAATCTATTAGAGATATATGAAATATCATTGCAGCATCTGATACACCAAATTAAACTGTACAACTGTCATTATGAATATTTGTTTTATGACTAATAATTACGCAGTAAAATTAAACTTAATATTTATATATAAACATGACTTTCCTCCTCATTTTCCCGAAAGCTATTAGAGATATTGGAAATATATTTGCAGCATCAGATACACCTAATTAAACTGTAAAACTGATATTATGAATATTTGTTCTATGACTAATAATTACGCAGTAAAATTAAGCTTAATATTTATTTAAAAACATGACTTTCCTCCTCATTTTCTCGAAGGCTATTAGAGATATTGGAAATATCATTGCAGCATCTGATACACCTAATTAAACTGTACAACTGATATTATGAATATTGTTCTATGGCTAATAATTACGCAGTAAAATGAAACTTAATATTTATATAAAAACATGACTTTCCTCCTCATTTTCTCGAAAGCTATTAGAGATATTGGAAATATCATTGCAGCATCTGATACACCTAATTAAACTGTACAACTGTCATTATGAATATTTGTTCTATGACTAATAATTACGCAGTAAAATGAAACTTAATATTTATATAAAAACATGACTTTCCTCCTCATTTTCTCGAAAGCTATTAGAGATATTGGAAATATCATTGCAGCATCTGATACACCTAATTAAACTGTACAACTGTCATTATGAATATTTGTTCTATGACTAATAATTACGCAGTAAAATGAAACTATATATTTATATAAAAACATGACATTCCTCCTCATTTCCTCGAAAGCTATTAGAGATATTGATATATCATTGCAGCATCTGATAGACCTAATTAAAATCTACTACTGTCATTATGAATATTTTCACTAGTACTAATATATACTGAATTTTACTTTTTAAAAAATTAATTTCTTCCTTGTTTTCTCGAAAGCTATTAGAGATATTGGAAATATCATTGCATCATCTGATACACCTAATTCAACTGTACAACTGATATTATGAATATTTTTTCTATGACTGATTATTACGCAGTAAAATAAAACCGTATTTTTATATAAAAACATGACTTTCACCGTCATTTTCTCGAAAGCTATTAGAGATATTGGAAATATAATTGCAGCATCTGATACACCTAATTAAACTGTACAACTGATAGTATGAATATTTGTTCTATGACTAATAATTACGCAGTAAAATGAAACTTAATATTTATTTAAAAACATGACTTTCCTCCTCATTTTCTCGAAAGCTATTAGAGATATTGGAAATATATTTGCAGCAGCTGATATACCTAATTAAACTGTACAACTGATAATATGAATATTTTTCTATGACTAATAATTACGCAGTAAAATGAAACTTAATATTTATTTAAAAACATGAATTTCCTCCTCATTTTCCCGAAAGCTATTAGAGATATTGGAAATATCATTGCAGCATCTGATACACCTAATTAAACTGTACAACTGTCATTATGAATATTTGTTCTATGACTAACAATTACGCAGTAAAATTAAACTTAATATTTATTTAAAAACATGACTTTCCTCCTCATTTTCTCGAAAGCTATTAGAGATATTGAAAATATCATTGCAGCATCTGACACACCTAATTAAACTGTACAACTGTGATTATGAATATTTGTTCTATGACTAATAATTACGCAGTAAAATGAAACTTAATATTTATATAAAAACATGACTTTCCTCCTCATTTTCCCGAAAGCTATTATAGATATTGGAAATATGATTGCAGCATCTGATACACCTAATTAAACTGTAAAACTGTCATTATGAATATTTGTTCTATGACTAATAATTACGCAGTAAAATGAAACTTAATATTTATATAAAAACATGAATTTCCTCCTCATTTTCTCGAAAGCAATTAGAGATATTGGAAATATCACTGCAGCATCTGATAGACCTAATTAAACTGTAAAACTGAAGTTATGAATATTTGTTCTATGACTAATAATTACGCAGTAAAATTAAACTTAATATTTATATAAAAACATGACTTTCCTTCTAATTTTCTCGAAAGCTATTAGAGATATTGAAAATATCATTAAGGCATCTGATAGACCTAATTAAACTCTACAACTGATAGTATGAATATTTGTTCTATGACTAATAATACTCAGTAAAATGAAACTTAATATTTTTATATAAACATAACTTTTCTCCTCATTTCCACGAAAGCTATTAGAGATATTGGAAATATTATTGCAGAATCTGATACACCTAATTAAACTGTACAACTGTCATTATTAATATTTGTTCTATGACTAATAATTACGCAGTAAAATGAAACTTAATATTTATATAAAAACATGAATTTCCTCTTCATTTTCTAGAAAGCTATTTGAGATATTGGAAATATCATTGCAGTATCTGATAGACCTAATTAAACTGTAAAACTGAAATTATGAATATTTGTTCTATGACTAATAATTACGCAGTAAAATGAAACTTTATTTTATATAAAAAGATGACTTTCCTCCTCATTTTCTCGAAAGCTATTAGAGATATTGGAAATATCAATGCAGCATCTGATACACCTAATTAAACTGTACAACTGTCATTATGAATATTTGTTCTATGACTAATAATTACGCAGTAAAATGAAACTTAATATTTATATAAAAACATGACTTTCCTCCTCATTTTCCCGAAAGCTATTAGAGATATTGGAAATATCATTGCAGATTCTGATATACCTAAATAAACTGTACAACTGTCATTATGAATATTTGTTCTATGACTAATAATTACGCAGTAAAATGAAACTTAATATTTATTTAAAAACATGAATTTCCTCCTCATTTTCTCGAAAGCTATTAAAGATATTGGAAATATCATTGCAGCAACCTATACACCTAATTAAACTGTACAACTGATATTATGAATATTTGTTCTATGACTAATAATAACGCAGTAAAATGAAACTTTATATTTATATAATAACATGACTTTCCTCCTCATTTTCCCGAAAACTATCAGAGATATTGGAAATATCATTGCAGCATCTGATACACCTAATTAAATTGTACAACTGTCATTATGAATATTTGTTCTATGACTAATAATTACTCAGTAAAATGAAACTTAATATTTTTATATAAACATAACTTTTCTCCTCATTTCCTCGAAAGCTATTAGAGATATTGGAAATATCATTGCAGCATCTGATACACCTAATTAAACTGTACAACTGTCATTATGAATATTTGTTTTATGACTAATAATTACGCAGTAAAATGAAACTTAATATTTATATAAAAACATGACTTTCCTCCTCATTTTCCCGAAAGCTATCAGAGATATTGGAAATATCATTGCAGCATCTGATACACCTAATTAAATTGTACAACTGTCATTATGAATATTTGTTCTATGACTAATAATTACGCAGTAAAATGAAACTTAATATTTATATATAAATATGACTTTCCTCCTCATTTTCCCGAAAGCTATTAGAGATATTGGAAATATCATTGCAGCATCTGATACACCTAATTAAACTGTACAACTGATATTATGAATATTTGTTCTATGACTAATAATTACGCAGTAAAATTAAACTTAATATTTATTTAAAAACAAGACTTTCCTCCTCATTTTCTCGAAAGCTATTAGAGATATTGGAAATATCATTACAGCATCTGATACACCTAATTAAACTGTACAACTGTCATTATGAATATTTGTTCTATGACTAATAATTACTCAGTAAAATGAAACTTAATATTTTTATATAAACATAACTTTTCTCCTCATTTCCTCGAAAGCTATTAGAGATATTGGAAATATCATTGCAGCATCTGATACACCTAATTAAACTGTACAACTGTCATTATTAATATTTGTTCTATGACTAATAATTACGCAGTAAAATGAAACTTAATATTTATATAAAAACATGACTTTCCTCCTCATTTTCCCGAAAGCTATTAGAGATATTGGAAATATCATTGCAGCATCTGATACACCTAATTAAACTGTAAAACTGATATTATGAATATTTGTTCTATGA
>JAPQNM010000022.1:13786539-13791539 GCA_029783475.1 Metacarcinus magister
CCACCGCCTACCCAAATGCCTGTACTATACCCGTTTTTCAGTCACATTTATTGTGACACTACAATAATATATCTGGCAAGCCTCTTCTGCATCGTATCTTCACCTTTAAAACAAAGAAACCTTGCAGTTTATAAAAGTCACTTACTAAATTCAATATCCACATTCGCTGTACTCAATTTTGAAGCAATACTGAAATTAATAATTCCAAAATGTCACGCTTGTGAGCTGATACTGTTCCTGTGCAATAAACACTTGGAGGACAGACTGATATGATGAAATGTTTCCATAATGATGTCAAGGAAACAAAGTGGAATAAAATCATACTCCACAACGCAGCAAACTCAGGTTAACTCGCATCACACTTACACACAGATGCACAAGTCCGCGTTTCCACGTAAGTTTTGTGAAATTCTCAAGTACCGCTAAAGTAACACGACTTTTACCTCATAAATGTACAGGAAATGGACAATTAGTTTGCATCATCATTATTTACGCTGCAATTTTGATAAACTGATGCAATTACACGACTATTAAATTAAAGCGGAATTTAGTCGACCATGACAAATTTAGTTTCGAGGAATGAGTGGAGTGGCAGATAAGAACCACTCTGGCAAAGCAGACGGATAGTAATGAACAAACGTACAAATAGATAGATTGGTGTATTGATCGTTAGACTGACGGACACACACAGGCTAAAGGGCAGAGCATCAGCCTAGAAGAAATATGAATAAAAGAAATACATACATACATATCTACGAGTGCATGCATGCTTGCAAACATCTCTGCATACACAGATACAGGGTTATCACAGGTCTGCATCCTGACTTGTCACACTCACGTTACTCAGCTTGATTTAAACATGTTCATCTCATAATTTCATAGCAAGTCCTACATCCTCACTTCTTACACTCAGGTACAGTCCATGCTTTCAAATCCTCGCCCCCCAAGTGTAGTTCTCACCCTTCACACTGAGGGACAAAAGGCAAGAGAAATTCCAAACAGTAAAATCTATGCAAAACTCTTTTTACACCTTCCCTCCATGCTCCAGTCTAGAGGCGCCATCTCCCACTTCGATATTTCAAAAGGTTATATTCTTAAATCTAGTTTGTGCATTTTGTGTCGCTGTGGCTGCCTGTTGAGAGTTCAAATTCGAAAGTAAATGATTTTAAGATAATGGAGAGGAGGGCGTTTGTGCTTCCTTCCTTCCTTTCTCCTTCCTCCTTCATTCATTCCCTCCTCCCTCCTGTATTCTTCTAGTCTCTTCCACTTCACCTCAGCTTTTCTATTCTCCTGGCATCCTCTGCTTCTTGATTTCCTTTTCTCCACTCCCCGTTTTCTAAAGCTTTCTGGACCTCACGTCCCTGCTGCATGACACCTTTTTATATCCTTTCTTCCTCTTTTTAGGCTTCACATTTTTGTTTTCTCTTCCTTCGGGTATTGTTTTTACGTCCACGTTTTCCTGCTTACCCAACACTCGCCTCCATAAACCCTACAGCTTTTATTTTCTAGTCTATATTTATTTTCCATCGGCTCCTCCGTCCATTTCCATCAGCTGTTTCTTTCAGTCATTTCGTCGCCTCCCCTCGGTCGTGCATAATGGTTCTCGCGTGACCGTCCTGCGCCACAACCATTAAAGTATCAACAATCGTAATTCCTAGTGGCGTGTGGGGGCAAAACCTACATACATATATTCTCTCGCTCTCAAGGGCTCAAGCTTCCTCCTCTACCCTTGACAGTCGCAGTGAAAGATAGGGTGCACTGAACTAGAAGGAGTAAGTGGTGGTTTGCTGGTACAACTCTTCCCTCTTACTCTGGGATTCCTCGTTCGATTTCCAGCCGTGTCAGTAGTTTAGTTTTACACACACGCCATCCAATAGTCTCGGCCTTTATTGTGTGGTTTTCGTGCCAAGGAGGATATAATGGCTTGCACGAGTTTCATTCAATACAACAGTAAAGAACAAGAAAGTCTCATTTATCCTCGTCAGAACACGCACCACCTCAACACAATATGCACAGACGAGAAAAAAGAAGTATGATATTAAATAAAGGGTTGACTGACTTTGTGATGTTGAAACATTACCTTGAATATGTACAATTGTTGGTCTGTATGCCTTTAGCGGTGCTTGTGCCTGTACGTGTCTATCTGTCTGTCTATAAAGTATGTCTGCATGCTTGTCTGTCTGTATACCAGTCTGGCTATGTGTGTGTTTCTATCTCCCTGTCTACTTGCCTAAGTGTTTGTCTGCCTGCTTGCCTGCCTGCCTGCCTGCCTGCCTGCCTGCCTGCCTTCTTGCCGTCTCGCTTATTCACTTCACTTCTGCCTGCCTGTTTGCCTGTCTGTTTGTCTGCCTGCTTGTTTACTTACCAGCCTAGCACTTCGTCTTTCAGCTTCTATTTCTGTTACATTACACTTTCTCCTCACATTTCCTTTACCATCTATTCTAACCTTATGACTTTGCTCTCCATTTACATTTTTTTTTTTCAACTTCGAAATTAATCTACTGAAAATCATATACTTTTTTTTTTTCCAAAGAAGACAATTTACTTCTGGATACACAAAGGGGACATAGACTCTATCTATTTTTGTAATTGATCCAAGAATTCTCTATCTGACAGGCGGGAGTAAGAGAAGGAGGTTAGGGTGAGGGAAGGTGTAGGGGAGAGGAGAGGAGGAACAAGTAAGTGAGTGTGGTGGGAGGTCCTACGGTACTTCATGAAATAGGTAAAGAAGAAAAAAAAGAGAAAGAGAGAAAGCGAGGAGGGAGAGGGATACGAAGAAAGAAATGGATTGAGAGGAAGGGCACGAGGAATAAGAGAGCATTAGAGAGGGAGATATAAAAGAAAAGAAAACTGTCACTGAAGGTCCTACTTGGCTATTTGTGAAGGTAAGGAAACGAAAAGGAACGAGTAAGAGGTGTAGGGTAAAGGAATAAGAGTAGGGAAGAGAAATACTAAAAGAGAAGAGAACTAAAAGGACGGATGACAGGAAAGACAAGGGACGAGGAAGAGGGCAGAGGAAAGAGGAAATGAGGAGGAGGGACTAGAGGAAAGAAAGGAAGGGAGAGAGAGCGAGACAGGGAGAAAGGAAGGGAACCAGGAAAAGGGAATAAATAAATGAAAACAGAAATATATATAATGTTTGGCTAAAACGTAGGAAAAGGAATACAGAGAGAGAGAGAGAGAGAGAGAGAGAGAGAGAGAGAGAGAGAGAGAGAGAGAGAGAGAGAGAGAGAGAGAGAGAGAGAGAGAGAGAGAGAGAGAGAGAGAGAGAGAATTAAAGTGGAAGAGGGAGTGTAGATATAAGAAGAATAATGAAGAATATATTTAGGAGAGAATAAAGGGAAATAAAGAAAGGAATGCCATAAATAGAAAGACGAAGAGACAAAATATGAAGAAAAATGTGGCGATAGAGGTAGATAAGGATATATGGAGATAAACACACACACACACACACACACACACACACCACACACACACACACACACACACACACACACTAGCGTAGTGGTTAGCGCACTCGGCTCACAACCGAGGAGGCCAGGGTTCGATCCCCTGGGCGGACGGAGATTATTTGGGTGTGTCTCCTTTCACGTGTAGCCCCTGTTCACCTAGCAGTGAGTAGGTACGGGATGTAAGTCGAGGAGTTGTGACCTCGTTGTCCCGGTGTGTTGTGTGTGAGTGGTCTCGGTCCAACCCGAAGATTGGTCAGTATGAGCTCAGCTCTTTCCATAGGGGGACGGCCGGCTGTCTCGAGAGAGACCAGCAGCAGACTGTACAGTGAATACAGTGAATACACACACACACACACACACACACACACACACCAAGGCATTTAAACACCATAAAACAAAATAATAAAAAACTATACTATTTCAGACAGCTTGCCTTTTCCTACACACGCGAGGCAGCACTTGAGAAAGAAACAAAACTGTGGAATAGAAAAATTTAACAAACGATATTATAAAATGAAAAGCCAGCATTCATTTTTTTTCTGGTCTTTTCAAAATCTAACAGGCAAGGGATTGGTTCCCAGGCATGCACCTATGTACCTTTTTTATTATATCCTACTCTTGTGGCATGAAAGGAATAAAGAAAACAAGAATATCGGGAAAATAAATCGTGATACTCGGCATACATACATAAATACATGCATACATACAAAAAACTAATTTACATGTGTATTACTTAATTCATTCCTATACGAGTAAACATTACCAAAGCAACATCACTTTTACCACAGTGCAGCTTAACGTAGCGGCGCTCTTAACCACCACAGAGACAAGATAAGTAGATGCCCTCGACCCAAGCCAGCAAGGGAGCGTCTCTACCCTGCTACATCACGGTGCTTAGGGTGTGACGGGAGGCACCACAGCACCCCAACACCACACCAACACACCAACACAACAACGACACCTGTGCACAGTGGGTGGAGATCAACGTGAATCAGGTGTATCAAATCTTTGTGCAAGTTTATGTACATGTTCTTTTAGTTTCCATTGAAAGCGCCTTTAAACTTGGCATGAGAGAGTTTCCAGGCGCGGTGATGAAATTTACCGTCACGTAACCTCTACCTTCGGCCTTCTGGACTGACAACCTGCCTCATAAAGTAAAACTGTTGACGCTCGTGGTACGCCCGTGACACTGAGGCACAAAATTCCCACCTCCGCCCATGGCCTCCTTCCATCTTTTTCTTTCAGCCTTCATTTTTCATTCAACATCAAGCTTCTTTTCCTTTCTTTATCTTTTTTATTTCTTCTTTTGTCTTCCTCTTACTTCGTCCCCATTCCTCCACCTTTCCACTCTCCCGCTCTCCATCTCTCTTTGTCCTCAACTCTCCCCTTTTCTCCTCTCTCCGTTCCGAATCTAAAATATTTGACACAATTGACATACCAGAAAATGCCTCATATTTATGATGCGGGCACTTGCGAGGCGTGAGGCTTGGGGGCTAGCAAGGAATGTTAACGATGAAAACTCTGACACTAACAAACTGCCGCCATACT
>JAPQNM010000022.1:13796539-13826539 GCA_029783475.1 Metacarcinus magister
TGTGTGTGTGTGTGTGTGTGTGTGTGTGTGTGTGTGTGTGTGTGTGTGTGTGTGTGTGTGTGTGTGTGTGTGTGTGTGTGTGTGTGTGTGTGTGTGTGTGTGTGTGTGTGTGTTTAGCTGGGTGACTGACAACATAAATACTGTTCGTATCACATTGAATATGAAATTAATATTTTGAATCAATAATGACAACAAGCGTCCTGTCATCAATCTTGCTTATACAAACAATCAAGGTGCGCCGCGGCCAGTACATACATTAGTGAAACATCTGCCTGATGAATGGAGGTAATCATGCTGCTTAGCTCACCCCTTCACAAACACAACATACAAAGGATGAGGCTAATCTGATTAAGTCCACGTGACTCACTCCGGACACGACAGTCACAGAGAAGACAAGACTTGTTGTGCTGCTCAACACTGGCACGATTGTCTTGAAAGGAGACCAATTACTATTTTGGGACGGAAGGGCTTCGGCAATGTCCTTTTCACAGGCGCCAATATGTCATTCAGGATCCTTTAACTTAAATTCTCACCGGCTTTCAGACAAAACACGAACAAAAATATAAGCGAGATTGTTTCTCGCTCGGGTCGGATCCGGATTAACGCTAAAACCTTTATCATTAATGTTTGGAAAATATTAAATGATATCATGATTGTTTCAATTTGTCAGCCTTTTCATTTTTTATGTAAAACAAATCAAAGTGAACGAGTCTTTGTATTTGTCCACTGTTATAATTCAAATGAAATGTAGGACAATTTTTCCATTCGCATATATATATATATATATATATATATATATATATATATATATATATATATGTATGTATGTATGTATATGTATATGAGTAAACCGTCTATAAAAACCTGTAACCACCAGTATTAACATTGGTCCTCTCAATGACGAATCATCACTCCACAGCCATTCCGTGGAGTCAAAACTATCACTCAATAATTGTAAAGCTACGTGATTGCCATTCAGCAGTGTTAGTGGTGTGGAGAACCACGAAAAGACCCGCCGTCAAGTTAGGACCAACCAGCTGTCCAAACACACCATTGCACTCTAAGATTAACTTCTACGTTCAGTTCCACGCCCACACACACAATGTACGGACAGTTCCCTGTGTTCATTATGTTCATCTCACGATAAATACTGAATCCACCAAGCTGAGATCCACGCCGCTAGATGGAGTATCTGTTTTCCAGCAGATGGCACGAGTGGAGGCAACCCAACCATACACCGCTGAAAATGTCGTTGATATTGAAAAGTCAATAAACTAATAAGTTAGGAATTCTCAAAACTCCAGTTATTCGTGTTTATCATTACGGGAATTAGCAATAAGTGACCAGATGCCAGGCATTGACAGGATCAAAGGAAAACACACGTGGTGGCCAGCAAGGCAACGGCCAGTACAGCAACACAACAGAATATACAATAATACTCTTTTCAATACCTGATTGCCTACGCAGGAATAAATATATCGTTCGTTGTACTGTAGTGGCAATACAACCAAGTTTATGCGTACACCCTTCCCTTTAAAACTAAAGAAAACGATTGGGCGAATCTTGACTGAATTGGAATAAATTTATACAAAAAAAAAATTATTAAAAAGCAAAGAAACGATCAGAGCAAAGAAGTGGGTGGAAGGTAAGCAATGTCAGTGTGGCATTGCTTTAACTGGTTACTTATATAAATATACTTCAGTTACTTTTCCCAAGATTTAGTACACGAACGAAAAAAAAAAACCATTCTACAAGATGTATACGAGTCAAGAAAACTCCGAGAAGGGTATTGATGAAATTTCTTCCACTGAAAAACAAGGGAAAAGACAGTAAATGCATTACCCTGGAAGATCCAATAGACGTTTGGGAAAAAATAATCACGAAAAAGACGACTCGGTTGTTAGCCAGCAAGGAGAGAGATCCAGGAGGCCTCTGTATAGGGGGGTGTGTGTGTGTGTATGTGTGTGTGTATGTGTGTGTGTGGGTGTGTGTGTGTGTGGGTGTGGGTGTGGGTGTGTGTGTGTGTGTGTGTGTGTGTGTGTGTGTGTGTGTGTATGTGTGTGTGTGTGTGTGTGTGTGTGTGTGTGTGTGTGGGTGTGTGTGTGTGTGTGTGTGTGTGTGTGTGTGTGTGTGTGTGTGTGTGTGTGTGTGTGTGTGTGTGTGTGTGTGTGTGTTGTGGGGTCTCCGGGCTACGAGCAATGAGCACCAGGGATGAGGACTGATGCTTGAGGCGTGAGGTGGAGCGTGAATGAGCCGGCTTTGTGACGCTTAATTCTCACCACCTTCACACACACTCCACAAATATTTTTTCCCTTTCTGTACCTTTCCCCTCGCCGCTCCTCCATCCCCCCAACCCTTGCGTATTCGTTCACATTCGTTGTTACTGCCCACACTTTTTCCCCCAACACTCGGAATACCAGAACAATATAATACCATTTATAGGCAAAACTTCAATATTTCTTACCCATCTTTTTCTCAGCTTTATTCTGGCTACTCTTTATCTGTGTTCACTTTACTTTTTCTTGCTCTTCCTTCTCTTTCTTTTCCTCCTCCTCCTCCTCCTCCTCCTCCTCCTTGCACAGCCTCCGCATACAACAAGGAGCAGCCAGGTACTAGTGGACGCCATTACTTCCAAGTCGCTAATGGTCAAGACGTTTTTTTCCCACTTGCTCTTTCCTGGCCTTTAAAGAGCCGCCCTTTGATCGCCACACTCCTGTTAAGGCCGCCGGTACTTCCTTTCCATCCTTCCTGTGTATAATTGAAGAAAAAAAAGTGGGAGGGAGGAAATAGTTCTTAAAAAATCTCTCTCTCCCGCTCTCTCTCTGATGCCTGAGAAATTCACCCGAATATAAGTAGTTGGTTTTGGAAAGGCATTACGTATATAGGGTAGTTTTCTTTTATTATTGGTGGGTTAAAAGTGGGTGTAAGAGGGGTGGGGGGGAGGGGTAAAGGGTGTTATTTATCCCTCTCAAGTCCCAAGTCCCTGGAAATCACCGCTATCAATGGTTTCTATCTTTGTTTATCTATTTTTTTCTTTTGTTTTTTTTTCTGCTAGATCTGAGGGATCACGAGTGGGCGATGAATATTTACTTTGGTCGCGCCAGAAGTAGCAGCGTTACTCCCTTGTTCCAGGAGAGTTCAGGGATTTTCCTGGATGTGAGTGGGATTATGGAGATTTTTTTTATGTATGAGAGAGAGAGAGAGAGAGAGAGAGAGAGAGAGAGAGAGAGAGAGAGAGAGAGAGAGAGAGAGAGAGAGAGAGAGAGAGAGAGAGAAAGTTATACGCTGGTGTGTTTATATGCACGAGTGTATAGTGGGGCTTTCACAACTTTCTATGAACTTCCCAGTCTCTATTCCAACCCCTAGGCCCTTCTCAATGACAGCCTCCGTCTCTCTCTCTCTCTCTCTCTCTCTCTCTCTCTCTCTCTCTCTCTCTCTCTCTCTCTCTCTCTCTCTCTCTCTCCTCTCTCTCTCTCTCTCTCTCTCTCTCTCTCTCTCTCTCTCTCTCTCTCTCTCTCTCTCTCTCTCTCTCTCTCTCTCTCTCTCTCTCTCCTCCCTTCCCTTCCCTTCCCTTCCCACCCCCTCCAGCAGGAATGGATCGTTTCTCTACATTAGCAACACCACCGCGGGAATCTTCATCCGGAAATAGCCAGGAACGTTTACAGAGGCATCCTAATGGTTCGGAAATTGCTTGAGAACTGAAGACCCCGGGGTGAAAAACTGAGATAATAAAGACGATATGAAAAAAAAGGAGGTTAAAGAAAGGTGCAGAAGGAGGAAGAAGAGATGGTGGAGGAGGAGGCTGTCTCCCTCTTTAATGAATGTTCGATGAGCGGCGTGACGAAGGGTCGTCGTTAAGCCTGATCGCGTGTCATAAAACTCAATGTTCAGTTCGCTTTTGTCATTCCAAACGGTTCCTGCTCAGGCGTGGATCAGGGAGGGGAAGGAAGGGGCGGGGAGGATGTGGAGTCTGGCGGGGGGAAGCGCGAAGATGTCTGTGGAAAATGTTGGGGATTAAGACAGGAAGAAACGTGGAGGATGCAGGAAGGGCGGGCGCAAGGGCATCAAAGGGAAGCTGGATGCGAGGCTCTGCTTTAAATTTGGTCACTCAGTTGAATACAATTTCTCGATAATGTATCAGTGACGGAATGATTTATAATGCACTACAAGACAAAACAAGGAAATACTCACTAGATGAACACAACATTTAAAGGGAGGAAGGTTAAATAAAGCCTCATTAAGGATTCAAGTTCATTTTTTGTATTTTTTTAGTGTCGGAGTAAAAGCCGCTCAATTACCACTCGCCTCGTTGCTACAAGAACGTTCTCTACCTCCCGAGGACTACGTAGATCTGCCTCCTTCCCTCCCCCTCATCCTCTTTATTCTTCTTCCTCGAGATAAGTGAAGATAAAACGTCGCCATGCTTAGCCACATTTGCACCTGTCACGTCGTTCTTGCAGGCAACTGGTAATTTCGTCGAGTAAGAAGAAAGACTGTTAAAAGACAAGTAATTTGGTCGTCATTCAGCACCTGATCATTCTGGCCAGTGTCCAAATAGCACCATCCTTCACCGGCGAGGCTGGAGGGCGAGGGAGCGAGGACGAGACGTTTGATTACCCTTTAAGACGGTGGGAGTGTGTTGCCAAGAGGAGATCCCGGGAGTCGTGTGTGTGTGTGTGTGTGTGTGTGTGTGTGTGTGTGTGTGTGTGTGTGTGTGTGTGTGTGTGTGTGTGTGTGTGGGTGTGTGTGTGGATGTGTGTGTGTGTGTGTGTGTGTGTGTGTGTGTGTGTGTGTGTGTGTGTGTGTGTGTGTGTGTGTGTGTGTGTGTGTGTCGTCACGCTTTCTAAACACGTCATGCACGAGGACAAAGCTGCCACGGCCTGGGAATCCAAGCTCTCAAGGTTTGCCGGATGTGAGGTGTGGCGTGCGGCTGGATGACTCTTAGGAAAAGAGCTTCGCATAACAAAACTCCAAGTGTGATGGCCTGACACACCTCCTGCTTCTGTTTTTACTAAGAGTTTATATAAGAACAATTTCCCATATGATTCAATAACTAGATTTAATGTCCTACCCCGATACGAGTAATTTTCTACAAGATTAAATATTTCTTTGTTTGTTTTTTCCAGCATTATTTGACCTTTGGAACAGAGTCGGAGCCTCAGCACTGTGTAGCCACCGACACCAGGTTCTCTTCCATAACACAATTGTCTGAAATGAACGACGAGCGAGTCTCCACCCATGAGACTCTCTATCACCAGTGAACCTTGGCCTCCAGCACCAACACAGCACCAGCCCGTCACCAGCACAGCACTAACATAGCACCAGCAGCAACACCAAATACGGCGGTGGGAGCGGAGGTATCCCAGCATCACCCAAGTGGCAGTCATGCTCGAATAGTTTAGTCTAGGATAATAGTGTCTTATATTATCCAAATATTCACGGTGTTCTATCTGAGGTTCTTACGCTAAGTCTTGTCTTAGAAAGTTTTGAAGTGTTGGAAGGGATCATACTACATATTCACCTCGAGGCATGAAACAAACGTTCACTTTACCTATCACGCATCACCGTCAAGGCCTTCTGCAGGGACGTGCAGGTAGTGAGATCCGGTGTGTGTGTGTGTGTGTGTGTGTGTGTGTGTGTGTGTGTGTGTGTGTGTGTGCGTGCGTGCGTGCATGCGTGCGTGCGTGCGTGCGTGCGTGCGTGCGTGGGTGGGTGGGTGGATGTGTGTGTGTGTGTGTGTGTGTGTGTGTGTGTGTGTGTGTGTGTGTGTGTGTGTGTGTGTGTGTGTGTGTGTGTGTGTTATTGACAAAGAGAGTTACGCCTCACAACTATAATCAATCCTGAGACGTGACTGGCTTTCACAAACAGTGTTTCATTCCCCAGTGTGCTCGCTTCACTACGTAAACAGTGCCAGCGACAGGTACACATGAATAATAATAAAACAAAATATGTAATTCTTTCACTCTTACCATTGTTATTTATTCATCCATCAGTTTCCTCCTGTCCAATGTGGGTATCGATCATTTACTGTTTTACTTACGTTATTTTAATAAACAACAAGATGGAGGGAGAGACACCGTCAGACGGCAGCGCGGCAGGCGTGTGTCTTGGTGATTAGTGAAGGTAGGGACACCAGGATGGGTGGCGAAGCGGCTGTAATTAACGGAGCCTTGCAGCGAGACGCTCCGCCTCGTCAACCTCCTCCGGGTACGAGTAATTTCGTGCAAAAGTACTCCATCAACATCAAACCGGCACCCCAGCGCGGCGCTGCTCTCATCACATAAGACAGACGTCACCGTCGCCGGCCAGCAGCCCGATGCCGGCTGGAGGAGGACCACTTCCCTGGTGCAAGGACACTGCACTGCTATGCCATCTGTTCCAGCCCAAGCCAGCATCGTAAACGGAGACATCCCTTCCAGTAAGGTCAAGAGATTAAAGCCGCAACCTGTACAAGGCATGTGGGCGAGTCGTCCTTCCCAGCTGAGGAAATATTGAAGAAAAGTGATGCTCAGAGCAACGGAGGTCCCTCGGGATACACCTGGCCTCCTTCCGCCTCCACGTCGAGGCTCAACAATTATTTCCAGTGTGGTGGGGAGCATCGCTGGACCACCACCACCACCACCATCACTACCACCACAACCACTACTACCACCACAGCTACTACCACCACCACCATCACTACCACCACAACCACTACTACCATCACAATTACTACCACCACCACCACCACCACCACCATCATTATCACCAAAACCACTATTACCACCACAACTACTATGATCACCACCACCACCACCACCACCACCACCACCACCACCACCACCACCACCACCACCAATACCACCAACACCACCAC
Organism: Metacarcinus magister; assembly: GCA_029783475.1. Classification (NCBI taxonomy): domain Eukaryota; kingdom Metazoa; phylum Arthropoda; class Malacostraca; order Decapoda; family Cancridae; genus Metacarcinus; species Metacarcinus magister. The sequence continues at coordinate 13,803,396 of JAPQNM010000022.1, forward strand.
CACTACACCAGCACATCTCTGCTAAGACGCAGCACTTTTTAAATAGTTTCATTTTTCTTTTTCTTTTTCTCTTCTTATACTGAAATTTAACTTTATATTTTCTAGTGTAACTTTCCAGCAACAATAACCTTTCCTTTCATGCGAACAAGCATGAATGATGAGCAGCAGGACTTAAAAAGGTGTGTGGCGGTGAAGTGAGTGAGATGGACGGCTGGCTGAGTGCGTCCGTTACTACATAGATGAAAGACAGAAAGTTAGGACCGAAAAGGAAACAAAAATTGATGGAGGTACAATAGCAGCCAACCTAGATCAACAACACGACCTCATCCCTACCGCCCGACGCTTCCTCATGCGTCTGCCAGCTAAACCATTTACTTTGGCAGCTCTAGGAGTCCCCGCGTGAGGTTTCTTCCTTCAATATTCCATCTGAGACCAACTTCTAGGCAGCCACCCAAAGCCAGTTAATTATTATGTAGCTTGAATTTCCAGGACACAGGCTGCACTGGAGAGAAAGAGAAAGAGAGAGAGAGAGAGAGAGAGAGAGAGAGAGAGAGAGAGAGAGAGAGAGAGAGAGAGAGAGAGAGAGAGAGAGAGAGAGAGAGAGAGAGAGATAGCATGTAAGAAAGAAAAAATATGAAGAAAGACAAAAGGAAAGATACAGAAAGAAAGGGGAAGAAAGAAAAAAGAAGAGTGTTTTCATCTTTACCTCGTCGCACTCTCCCAAAACTAGCGTTGAATATTTCACTGTCGCTGTGATGGCATTGTAAGGGTGAGTGAGCGTCTCTACATCCCATCTACGTACGTACATCTTCGAAATTGTTATTGTAGGAGAGGCTGGAAGGTGCCGAACGGGGATGTAGAGATTGACGAAGATTTGAATGTAGTACCTTCACACACACACACACACACACACACACACACACACACACACACACACACACACACACACACACACACACACACACACACACACACACACACACACACACACACACACACACACACACACACACACCTAGTAATCCACACAGAAACAGAAACACTGACTCACTAACTGACCAACTGAGGAACTGACACACACTGAGATGAACATTATGAAGCTGTCAAGCGTGTGTGTTCTACCTTCGACCAAAAAAACAAACAATAAACAACAAAATAATAATAATAATAATAATAACAATAACAACAATTATAATAACAATACCAATAACATATTAACAGTAGCAAAAGCAAAAACAACAACAACAGTAACAACAACACCTCCTGTACAACTTCTTTATCTCGTCCAGGAAATCTTGGCCCTCCATCCTGCGGGCGTGTGGGTCCTCCTCCGTCACACTCCGTCACCGTCACGCCCTTCCATTGGTTCATCGGCGGAAGTGGCCATAAAAGCCAGTGTTTCCAGATCGTTTTCCTGCCCACTCCTCCTCCTCCTCCTCCTCCTCCTCCTCCTCCTCCTCCTCCTCCTCCTCCTCCTCCTCCTCCTCCTCCTCCTCCTCCTCCTCCTATTACTTATTCATGCCTTTGAGACGATTCTCTTTTATTCCAAGTGTTAAATGTATTCGTATGTGTTCTCTCTACTTCTCTCTCTCTCTCTCTCTCTCTCTCTCTCTCTCTCTCTCTCTCTCTCTCTCTCTCTCTCTCTCTCTCTCTCTCTCTCTCTCTCTCTCTCTCTCTCTCTCTCTCTCTCTCTCTCTCTCTCTCTCTCTCTCTCTCTCTCTCTCTCTCTCTCTCTCTCTCTCTCTCTCTCTCTCTCTCTCTCTCTCTCTCTTTCTTTTCTCTCTTTGTGACAGTGGAATTTCAATCACTATATTTCTTTTCTTTTTCACTCTCTCTTTTGCGTATTTGTGAGACGAGGGAAAAAAAAAATAGGGGGTGATGGAGAGCAGAGTACTGGAAACGTCATGAACTTATTTTTTCTTCATTATTTCACCAAAGTGCTTTTTTTTTGCATTTCATCAATCACAAGATCCATAAAACATACAACATCTACACCCACCACCGTAACTTCTATCCATCGCTGCCACCACTACCATCACCATCACCACCACCTCCACACATCACCATCACCACCATTTACTCTCCTCCGCTGTCACCCTCGCTCCCTAAACTGTTATTCTCCTCATAAATTTGAGTTCCATTCCTCCCCGTGTCCATCCCTCTCCACGCGTCTCCTTTTCCCTTCTTCGCATAGATAAGTTTTCCCTTTTTATCCAGTGTTAGAATAGAATGGAAAATATTCCACCCACGCCTCTCCTTGCCTATGACTGAGCGTATTGCAATGTAAGACCCATGTACTCTTGCTCTAGTACGGTACGTGAGCCTTTCAATTTTTCTGTTGATTGTTTTTTTTCGGAGAGACTGAAAAGTTATCGCGGCAATATTTTTCGTACTCTTTTCTGTTTTTCTTTCCCATTTTGGTATTCTAATTTCTTTTATACTTTGGGTTAAATATTTGAGTTTCATTTTAAAGTCGAGGAGTTACCGAGAGAGAGAGAGAGAGAGAGAGAGAGAGAGAGAGAGAGAGAGAGAGAGAGAGAGAGAGAGAGAGAGAGAGAGAGAGAGAGAGAGAGAGAGAGAGAGAGAGAGAGAGAGAGAGAGAGAGAGAGTAATATTTATTCACTTATACAAAATTTAGACTAATCCCTTGACGTTTTACCCCGAATCATTGTTGTTCTTTGTGTTCACTTCCTCTGCTTTCAATCCAATACAATTTCTCAAGCATCAATTGTTTTTCATCTGGACAGAAAGCTCCCCAGGCTGATCCATAAGTCACTGCAGTGCACCAGTTTCTACCAAATTCTATTCACAACTTACTCAATCTCATACCTCAATCTTTTTTCTTTTCTCCCTGTATTCCACCTACTGTTTCTTGGGGCTAGTTAGTCGCTTTTATACTCCTTCTGTTATATACTCTTCAATAGTTTTCTTTTGTGTGTGTTATGTTATCCTTACGTTGTCTTCTTTTTATCATATCTTATAGTTTTTTTTCTACAATGACTTCATCAATGCTTTTTGTCCGATTCTTATCTCATCCTATTGATAAGCATAGTTAGGTTAATCTTTTCACATCCAAAAGTTATAACTGAAAGGATGTAAGTAATGGTTATACATAGATTAAGTAGCTACCAATTGTAAGAGCAATGTTGTGTTCATACCCTCTTATTCCTACTAGTCTTTTTTTAAATAGTCCAAGTGCATCACACCTACATGTTCTACCAGTATGAGATGTCCCAGTATTTCTCCATCCTAGTAGTTGACTTTCATACACGTCAGCCATTTATATCTAACAGAATCTTATCAACATATTTTCCTGGCTAAAAAGCAATCCTGTGTTATCTCTCCTGAATCCCTCACTTTCTTTTCTCACTGGTTTCCTTGCCTCCCATTTTGTATTCACATCGCTGGTCTCTTTTCACTCGTCCTCGCCTCCAAAACATAAGGCATGACGTATTTTTCGCATTCCTCCAAATCTTTTTCAAAACTGACTTTACTTGTACGACTGACTCAAGTCTTACTGCTGCAGAGAGAGAGAGAGAGAGAGAGAGAGAGAGAGAGAGAGAGAGAGAGAGAGAGAGAGAGAGAGAGAGAGAGAGAGAGAGAGAGAGAGAGAGAGAGAGAGAGAGAGAGAGAGAGAGAGAGAGAGAGAGAGAGAGAGAGAGAGAGAGAGAGAGAGAGAGAGCACACGTGGGTGACAAATACGTATGTTAGCGACATAAATATCCCACGTGACGGATGTGGTGAGAGGAAATATTTACGACTTCGAGAAACTAACACAAAAAAGGAACTTGATTAGCGACAAACTGGTGAGAGAGAGAGAGAGAGAGAGAGAGAGAGAGAGAGAGAGAGAGAGAGAGAGAGAGAGAGAGAGAGAGAGAGAGAGAGAGAGAGAGAGAGAGAGAGAGAATTCGAATGGAACACACTTTCTTTTTCCACATCCTCGTCTTTTTCCCTTCTTCACAATGCTTATTTCTCCTCCTCCTCGTCGTCGTCGTCCTCCTCCTCCTCCTCCTCCTCCTCCTCCTCCTCCTCCTCCTCCTCCTCCTCCTCCTCCTCCTCCTCCTCCTCCTCCAACTCCTCTTCCTCCTCCAGCCCTCTCTTCTGTCACCCACATTAAACTCTCCACTGGACTTCCTGCGACAGAAATAAAGAGAAGAATGTTGCTTGAAGTTCGTATTCGCTCTCTTTCTGGGACAAACATGTGATTTATTCGTTTCCTTCCTCTCTGGTGCCTTAGTTTGTGTCGCTCGTGATCGTAATTCTGTGACGAGACATGGAATTACACCAAGGATGAAAAGGCCACGACATCTTACTTAACCTTGATGCGCTGTTAGTGTTATAGAATGAAGTGTTTCAGAATACGGGATATTAATATGTCTGTCTGGCTTTTGGGGGGAGGGGGCGTTCTCTCTCTCTCTCTCTCTCTCTCTCTCTCTCTCTCTCTCTCTCTCTCTCTCTCTCTCTCTCTCTCTCTCTCTCTCTCTCTCTCTCTCTCTCTCTCTCTCTCTCTCTCTCTCTCTCTCTCTCTCTCTCTCTCTCTCTCTCTCTCTGACCTAGCTTATCCCTGCCACACCCTGTCTCATCTTGCGTCACTCTGCTTTCCTTGACCTTACCTGTCTCATCCTACCTCACCCTGCACACCCTGCCTCACCTTGCCATCCCCTGCCTGACTCACGTTCTAACCGAGACACGAGCAAGACAACACAAATCAGACTTCAAAGGGAAGATGAAGGCAACATTACTGCTTGTAAATCGTCTTTATTTCTCTCCCTTTCCTTGTAATAAAAGGGAGTCTTGCCCTGGCCTGCAAAGATGGAAATTCCTGCTGATCCTCCTCGCCAGTTTCTAGTCGGGCGCCGAGAACTGCCTAAGGAACTCCGAGGCCGCGGAGGATTAGCTGCAGGCAAACAAAATGTGGCGCATGATCGAGGGAAAAAAAAATGACGAACTGCCAAATTAGTTTTTTTTCTCCTTTTTTTTACTACATGACAACTGTTTGATGTGGCGTACAAACAGACACAAAAAGGCCACCGACAAAGGCAGGAAGAGACAGCCATGCAAATATGCCGACGAAAAGACAGACAGATAGACACGCACGCAACACACACGAATACACACACACACACACACACACACACACACACACACACCACACACACACACACACACACACACACACACACACACACACACACACACACACACACACACACACACACACACACACACACGAGAAAACAGAGTCAGCTATTATTATCCTCGACACAAACAGACAGTTAACAAAATACGCAATCAAGGGTCATCCATCACAGAGAGACGCAGGTGGCGGGTGGGCGTGCTATCCCCTCACAAGGCAGCGAGGGGAGGCAGCTGAGCCCACAGGGAGTCCAGGGAAGGAAGTCAGTAGTTGCGTAATGCTTGGGTGCTACTGGATTGTAGAGCCTCAACTGGACATGAAATCCCTGCTGAATTTTGTAAGACCAGATACTCAGACAAATGGAAATGGACGGTGAATGGAGGGACGTAGAAGGCGAGGCGTGAGGCACAGTATGAGGCTATGAGGCGGAGGTACAAAAGGATGGCAATTAATGGTAATTGAGGTGTGACGCGCCGCCATATGGATTGTGGTAGCGGGAGGGTAAGTGGCGGATACTTCACCGCGTTATGATTGTTAACAACAGATCAATGCACCTCAATTTGGCGGGATGATAGCGCGGAGGGAGGGAGTTGTAAATGGCTGAAACGATGACGCTAATTGACAAAATTATGCAATAAGGGAAATCAAAACTTTGGAATTTACATGCATTTCAAACAGTAAATAAAAAATTGAAGAATTACTCAAACAAAATTATTACGGATAAAATAAAAATAGAGGAATCTGACACGGATGCACTTGTATCAAAAATAGAATACTCAAACTTCTGATAAACCAAATAAATAACTAGATTAAGGACAAATAAACATTTGATTTTAGATTAAAATCAAGAAAGAGAAAAAGTGAAATGGAAGACGCCGGAAACCATTTCATTCTATTTGAATAATTTCAGAACGTGATTCCCATCACTGAATCCCACCAATACTCGCCCCATTACTCACCACGATGCAACAGGTGGCTAGTATTTCTAGAGGCAAACCCGCCCCGTGAACCGTGGACGCCGGCACCACCAAGTGTTCACACTCATACCCTACATCACATTATTTTGCATTATATGCAAAACGCGATTTGGCTTCTTAAATTACCTCACTGTAGCTATTTTTCTCTGTCTTTTACTCCCTTCCACCACCCTACCCTCCCTCAATCATTCTGTCACACTCACTCACTCACTCACTCACTCACTCACTCACTCACTCACTCACTCACTCACTCACTCACTCACTCATCTATTAAATTTATTGTGCGGCTTCATGACAACTGAATAACAAAAAATCATGAGAAAAAAAAATGGTTAGTGTATATACGTGTGTGTGTGTGTGTCTATGAATAAATAAATGAATATATATATATATATATATATATATATATATATATATATATATATATATATATATATATATATACATATATAGATGTTTATATAATAGTGCCAATAACATAAAAAAAACTCACAAGGGAGAACAGAAAAATACAATGGATAAACGAAAAACAAAACAGTAATTACAAGGAAAAAGAGAACATGGTGCGGAAAATTACAAATTGAAAACAATTACGATTGTGAGACACGTTTCCCTTCAAAGGTGTATTTACGCAAATATATGTATATACGTACGTGTGTGTAGGTGTGTGTGTGTGTGTGTGTGTGTGTGTGTGTGTGTGTGTGTGTGTGTGTGTGTGTGTGTGTGTGTGTGTGTGTGTGTGTGTGTGTGTGTGTGATGGTACGCTGGTTTTCTTTTGAACCTTTCTTTGAAAAGATTATCATTTTCTAGGAGTAGAAAAAAGAAAAAAAAAGTTTATTGCTGAGGCAGAAGCTTCGAAGCGAGAGAAGTTGCAAATTTAATCAAAACTCCGGAGCTTGAGTCTCAGGAAGTTGACGCAACGATCGGAGTACAAACAGAGATGAATGATCAGTGAATGGGAACCTGCAACGCAACGGACTCCAACCAGGAAACTAATTACTGATGAATGCACGATGCTGAAAGGGTGAAAGGGGTGATGCGCAATAATAGCAAGAAATAATTAACAATCTTGATCAAAATGGTTAAATGTCACATACAACAAGAATACATTTCCCTCTGAATAAAAGTGTTTTATATATGAAGCAATCCGGGAACTGTACCGAGCAAGGACCCTCTACACCCACTCACTAAAATTAGTATTCATTTATTGCAAAGTGATGCACCTAACGAAGATGCAAACCATGAACTGGAACCTGCGTCAAAGTCCCGATGCGCGAGGGAAGAGTAACACAGACTGGGAAGGAGAGAGGCACAGGGAAGCAGGAAGGGAGGAAGGGTCATGGAGGAAAGGATAGATAGAGGAATGGAGGATGCAGTTACACTAGTGAGCTATAGAGAGAGGTCCAGACGTGAGCATTGCAGAGGAGGAGGCACAGCTAACGGAGGACAGATACAGGTGACAAGGAGGAAAGGTGACGGAAGAGAGTGCCGGAGACATTCAAGGAGACAAAGACAAAGAGACTGAGGATGCAACAGAAGGACACTAAGGAGTGTTGGTGCCATATTAAGGTGCAAGAACACGTACACAGAGATACAGGAATAGATCTAGTGGGGAGGGTGGTGTTGTGAAGTGTTGAAGTGTGTGGTGGTGACGGCAAGGGGAAGCAAGGCCACGAGTGATGCGATGCTGTACATACAAGGGACAAAGAGTGACTGGTAGGTAATTATTGGCCTACTGGTACTCAGGCTTACATAGTCTTGGATTATTTAGTCACCCATCTAAATCATCGCCATTATTCCTGTGAATTTGTTTCGTTTTGTTCTTTTTTCCAGCATCCAGACAGTTACAGGGAGATTTTTTTTTTTTCACACGGCACCTCATTGTCAGTCATCTTTACTGCCGCTTTGAACGCAAGGCAATCAAGGTGGAGGTGCAAACCAAACTCTGCATTGCCATCCTAATAAAAGTAGACGACCTTAAAATATGTGAAGGTAAAGAATACATTTTAAGTCAATAATTACTAAGTATACATATTTTCACATAGAGTTTTATGTTGCTGAACATTTTGAAGTATGGTTTAACATGATATTTTGATATGAGATACTAAAGCCATCACCACCATTATTTTAGAGGCACTTTTTCGTACGTACAAAAAGCAATGATGGTGAGGGAAACTCTGTCGTGTCACCTTAACGTAATTAATTTGTTCGGACGTGGCTCAAGAAAAAACATTTCCTTTTAAGGGCAGAAAAGTCTCCGCCTTAACATTCACCTGATGTTTTAAGCTTAACTCAGTTGGAAACGATTCTGCAAAGTTTCACTCAATGCCAACCATCTTTCTCCGATACAGATGCGAAGTGCAGAGGCAAAGTCACGATGGACAGCCACACAGGTTCATGGGTGTCCATATTTGTAAAGGATAACAGAGAAACAAAAAAATTGGACATTGAATAAACCTTAACACAAGAATGAATTCCATAGAATCACTGATGTTGTAAGTTATGTCTGCAGCTATTTTGAGGAACGAAAATAAATAAATTGTGTCTACTCTGTCTTCCCGTGGCATAGTATAGCGTCCATTGAACATCAAGCCTCAGTTGGGATGTAAAGAAGGCAACAAAGTGACGCAACATAAGGTCAGAGCACGTCAGGAGAGGTGGTTATCTACCAGCACGACATCAACTGCACTGGTACGACTTGATAGTCAATGGGGTCACTTTTCCCTTTCCTTCAACGTTGTCGTGAACCTTCATCTCTCCAATGGACAACCTTGAAGGGCTGGACGGCAAAGAGAGTATCATCCCACCCACACCTATTCAAAGATTGTCCATTTTCGCCTTTGCAGGATTCACGTTGTCACATGAGTTTAAAGAAGTGTTTTCATTACATGCAAATATAGCTTTGGAGGGATTCTGTTACTAATTCCAAAACACGAAACGCTGAAAAAACAGAGGAGGTAATCAACACATGAAGGGGAGAGCTGGCCGGACCTCTAATGTCGGTAAAGGGAAAATGAAAAGTAAAGCAAGAAAAGTGGAAATACCTACATAGCTACGACCCAAACATCAAAGTCGTCATCGCTCACTAAATTTACATCAACATTTCTTTTAATAAACCGACGTCAAACATTTACCAGCTTTTGAGTTAAATCATCGTGTAGCCAGCCATCCAGCCAAGGCCAACAGGGACCCAAACGAGGAAACAACAATGTATACAAATGAAAGTAGAATGTGTAGAAGGATAAAATAACTCGATGTTCCCTACCTTCCCCTCTTCCCTCCCATCCTTTCCCATCAATAGAGAACATAGTGAGACCTGCAATAACACAGAATAAGGATATAAAAAGAAATTAATCCTTTAGTCCTTAAACGTATATTCCCCTAGAGAGGTGTGAGCGGCACCCAAAGAAAGAGATTTAGGGAAGCTCCTCTTCAATAAATGTTACGAAGAAATAGATGTCACCAAAAACTGTTTCAAGACCCGTGTGCCAGACGCAGCCCCAACACCCTTTTCCAACCCCAGATTCTCTTCCTTCTCCTCCTCCTCCTCTTGCACCTTCTCCTACACTACCACCACCACAACCACCACCACCATTGCTACTGTCACTACCATCTCCTCCTCCTCCTCCTCCTCCTCCTCCTCCTCCTCCTTCTCCTTCTCCTCCTCCTCCTCCTCCTCCTCCTCCTCCTCCTCCTCCTCCTCCTCCTATTATGATATGAGCATACGACTCTGTACCAGCATTAGTGGTAGTCTAGTCTATTATAGTATAGTATAGTATAGTATCCTCCTCTATTTTCATTCTTTACTATTTCACACTTTCCTCGAAAATTCCATGTAGTTTACTATACTACAGTGTACATAGTATCACTTCTTTTCCTGCCAGCTTCGGCTGGAGGGATGGGCAGGAGGGGAGAAGCCTTCCACTGTACTATCCTTTCTCTAATTCAAGTAGTTAGTGTAGAGTAGTTATATCAAACAGCCTTCGCAGGGACCCTAGAGTCTGTTGTTGTTTGTGTTCACTTGTATTCCCTTGTATTCCCTTGTATTCCTCCTCTTCCTCCTCCTCCTCCTCCTCCTCCTCCTCCTCCTCCTCTTTCTAGCCTCAACAGCTTAGAACTTCACCCAACACTACGTCAGTACCTCCTAACTCATCGCTGATACCTCTCCTTCCCTTCCTCTCTTCTTCTTCTTTCTCCTCCTCCTCCTCCTTTCATCTCTAAACACCTCCAACACCCCTCCTTCCACACCCACGCCTACGAGGCATCCTGGTGCATCCCATTCCACCATCACACGCTCCCTAATGTTTTTTTGTTCCTCCCCTCGTGTCACCCTCATCACCCAAGAGAGAGAGAGAGAGAGAGAGAGAGAGAGAGAGAGAGAGAGAGAGAGAGAGAGAGAGAGAGAGAGAGAGAGAGAGAGAGAGAGAGAGAGAGAGAGAGAGAGAGAGAGAGAGAGAGAGAGAGAGACAGAGACAGAGAGAGGGAGAGAGAGAGAGAGAGAGAGAGAGAGAGAGAGAGAGAGAGAGAGAGAGAGAGAGAGAGAGAGAGAGAGAGAGAGAGAGAGAGAGAGACAGAGACAGAGACAGAGACAGAGAGAGAGGGAGAGAGAGAGAGAGAGAGAGAGAGAGAGAGAGAGAGAGAGAGAGAGAGAGAGAGAGAGAGAGAGAGAGAGAGAGAGAGAGAGAGAGACAGAGACAGAGAGAGAGAGAGAGAGAGAGAGAGAGAGAGAGAGAGAGAGAGAGAGAGAGAGAGAGAGAGAGAGAGAGAGAGAGAGAGAGAGAGAGAGAGAGAGAGAGAGAGATACCAAATCAACTACCCTGAAAAAAATGGGGGAAATTATAAACTGGCAGCGGGACGAAAAGTTTCTATCTAGGGGCGTCCAAATTGGGTTTTTTTTCCACTGGCCCATATTTTCCTCTGCAGCAAAATTTTCCAGTGGTAAATAATCTTTTTTTGCTTATGTTCTTAACACACACACACACACACACACACACACACACACACACACACACACACACACACACACACACACACACACACACACACATGCGCGCACACACACGCACGCACACACGCACACACACACACACACACACACACACACACACACACACACACACACACACACACACACACACACACACACACACACACACACTTTCCCCGGCTAAGCGCATTTTATCCTCCGCCTACCTAAACAGCAACATATCTCACCGTTGCTTGACACTTACACAACGCGGCGCCTCCCACAGCACCTGGCACAGCACCGTCGCCGGAAAGGGACAAGGCAAGGCCACGCTGCACCCACAGGAGACGCCGGGAGGGGTGTCATGTGTTCCGGTGCAAGCAAGATGAGCCAAATGATTCTTCTCAGTGTCTCCGGAGAGGTACAGTACATAGGTCCGAGCGGAGGGGAAAAGTTAAGCGCCACTGTTTATCCTTTGCATATATACGAAGGTGAGCTGGGAGAAGAGGCAAGGAGGCGTTGTAAAGGGGAGGGATGTAAAGGTGGACGTAGAAAAGAAGTGTTATCCATGTTGAAAAAAAGATACTAAAAGGAGGGAGCACCAAATTACAAACTGTATTCACAAGGTTCTTTTAGCTCCTCAGTTTTGGAATATGAAGCTTAAAGACGAAATTTACCTTAATATATTAACTAATGAAAAAGACGAACTCAGAAGTAAATTATGTACCATGAGAGAACCTTAGAGGGGGAAGAAGAAGGAACGGGGCTTTGGAGGGGTAAGAAAGATGAGGGCTGGCGAGACGAGGGGAAGTTACCTGGCGAGGATTAATCTTCATAAAGGTAAAGGCAAGGGTACGAAGGGGGACAGTGAACACCTGGGAGGGAGGGCAAGGCCAGCAGCCGAGCGAGAAGGCCGAGGGCGAGGGCGAGTATATTTATGGTGGGAAAAAATCTTGGGAAAAGGAAATGTAGGACAAGAAATACGTTGCTCATAAGGAGAATGTTTGCAGCCTTGTATACGCACCTGCACTATCTTGGGGAGGGGGGTGGGGCGGAGGGGGGAAGGATACGCGACCACATGCAAACTCACTAACAAGGTTGAAAAAAAAAATTTCATATGCATATGCATGAACGTGCTACTCAACAAAGCCACCCTCACCCACACAAACACATAAGTAAACAAACAAATTAACTAACGAACAAAGAAAAATACACACACGCATACATCCCCGCCCCCCTCCCCCCTCTCCCACACACACACACACACACAGACACACCTACACGATCTATTTTTAGGTTTTATTTCTTTGGGTCTTAGTGACTTTTTTCAAGCAGTTGCTAATGAAAATGTGTTTACTGCAAAGGACAACACCTGTACCCTTCCAGGTGACTGAGGGAACCCAAGAACAGGATTATTCTATATCAATGACTGAATACTGAAATAACCATATAATGATGATTCACCCTCAAAAAAAAAGACTTTTAGGGAGACATACAGCCAGCCAGCACACTGTGGTTCTCAACTCACCTGGTGCACGAGGTAAAGAATATTTAATTAAGAGATCTTGTTCTCCCCCCAACGCGTGAGTGACGTGAGCCGATTTGAAAAAGAAAAAAAAGATCATACAAGAGAAGAGTTGACCTCGGGTTTCTACGCTTGTATTCGAGGCACTAACATACAACATTGAAATACGGCATGAATGTTGAGACCCTCCTGCCAGCTGACATTTGTTTGCCTAAAATAAACATGACAGTCGCAAAAAATACATACACTCCTACTCTCTTACTCTTACTCGCTTCACTGTGACTGCAAATTCTCTGACATTATTTTTTTTATAAAAGAACCACAACACTTAAAACATTTTTGCTGCACAGCTTGTCGAATAACATTTACCAAACCTCACATGCAAGTTACTGTCGGAATAACAAACTGCCTCTCTATAACCACCTCTGCCACGCACGTACCGGACACTAATTATCACGTGAGGCACCGTGGGTCATGAATACCTGTGTCCGGGAAGCCCTGCACGTCATCACCTGCCCCACACCTGGACACTGGCGTACAGGTGACCCCACCGCAGAGAAACAACACACCTTTTACACTCTTGATATCAAAATTAGTTATCGTCAAAATTTATCTTCATGGTATTTGTGAACCTTTACGTTTTGGTGAGGTGATTATGTGTGTCACCATCTGTGTGCTCCACACTTTCAGTACTTGTCCCTTCAAGTTCTTCCTGAAGGTGACAGTAGCACGTGATTTTTCATTCCTCCTCCTCCTCCTCCTCCTCCTCTTCCTCTTCCTCTTCCTCTTCCTCTTCCTCTTCCTCTTCCTCCTCCTCCTCCTCCTCTTCCTCCTCCTCTTCCTTCTCCTCCTTCTCCTCCTCCTCAAACTAATGAGTGTCTGCGTCACGTCTTTGTGGGTACGACACGTTTTAGGAGGAAATAGAAAATTCTGTGCATAAGTAATGACTGTGACGCGCAGACCCCAGTGTTGGGTGAGACCATTTACAAAGAACAGCAGACCGCTTTGGATGCGGTGCCTAAACAATGGCACACTCACCAGGTGGGGAGCTACATAGTTTACAGTAGCTATGCACCACTGGGATAAATTTATTTTCATCTTTATGTGTGATCTAGGAAGATAAATACAGACTCCTTGAAGATAAACTACCAGTTGTTAATGTCGTTTTAAACCCTATTCCAACCACGTCCTGTTCGCGTTTAACTCAACGTCCTTGGTTCTGTTCGGAGGTGCTGTCAGCCACACCATGTATTCCCATCACCATCCAGCACGATTTAGATGGGGCACTGCACTGCTCACGCCGGGAGTGCCATCGTTTGCATACAGCAGCGAGGTGTTTGGGAGCTTATCTGACTGCTGCTGCTTTGCCTTTTAGCGGCCCTCTTGTCTTCCTCCCTTCAAAAAGCAAACATTATTCAGCCGCCCATCGTGCACGTCCCTAGCATCCCTATACAGGCCGCCCGATCCATCACGCCCCCCACTAAGCCACTTTCAACCCTCTTATGGCCCTTTATCTTCCTCCTCTTCCTCCTCCTCCTTCTCCTCCTTCATAGAGCCATACTTTACCTTAGCCTCCCAATCATACCATCATGCTTGTCTGACTGCTTCACCCTCCTATCTACTACCTCATCACGCCCTCACTATACGCCCTCGCTATATAAACTCTGACGCCCTCACTGAAACCCTAGCCCCCCCCCCTCTAACACACACACACACACACACACACACACACACACACACACACACACACACACACACACACACTAGTATACATAAATAGAAACTTTAGTTCCCCCTGTTTGTATTTTCTTTGTAATTTTCCCAACACCAGGCAAGAAAACATGCAAGGAAACTTACTGCTCGGCAAAACACAAACGTAAACGCCATGACTATTAATATTCCACAAAAGCAGCAGCCAGAAGAAGAAAAAAAGTGGATCCGAAGAAGAATAAAAACCAGTATCATGCAACTGCAATAATTTCCGAAAAAAAAATAATAACTTGACACGGACACTGAAGGAAAGGTTGAGGTGCAGATGTTCTATTTTAGGCTCTTGTTGTTGCTGCTGTTGTTGTTGTTGTTGTTGTTGTTGTTGTTGTTGGTGGTGGTGGTGGTGGTGGTGGTGGTGTTGGTATTCTTCTTCTTCTTTATCTTTTTCAATCTTTTCTTCATTATCATTATTATTATTATTATCATTATCATTGTTATTATCATTGTTACTATTATATTCATTATTATTATCATTATTATTATTATTATTATTATTATTATTATTATTATTATTATTATCATTATTATTATCATTATTACTAATATTATTGATATTGTCATCAGCATTATTAGCCTTATCATAATTATTATCAACACTATCATTATCATTATAATCATAACGTTATTACCATTATCATTATCATTATCATTATCATCATAACATTATTATCAGTTTTATCAACACATCCTTAATTCATCATATTCATTCGTATTCATTTTTTTCATCGACTTTTCTCTGTTCCACTTTGTCAATGTAACGATGAACGAGGGAAGTCTATCTGTGTAACGATGAACGGGGGAAGTCTATCTGTGTAACGATGAACGAGGGAAGTCTATCTGTGTAACGATGAACCGGGAAGTTAAGTTGACGTGGTGGTGTTGCTGCATAGCGTGAACCACACCATTGAACCATCGTTATAAACATCCGCAGAAACAGGTTGCAGCTACAACTTACATTACCAAGAGTTTTCTTTTAATGATCGATAACACTTTTTTTTCTATATCAATATCAACGTTCACTCCTTGCATGATGTGGATGTTTAGCGTCTTCAAACACTCCAGGCGGCAAGGGGCGTGACACCAAAGCGAGGTTTTCCTTTTTTTCTTTAAGATTTCTCAGAACCTCCATTTCTGAGGAACCTCTTGAACGACTTAATGATCGAGCAAACCCTCTCCAACCAAGGTCTGAAACCACGCCATCCACTATACCTACACCACCACCACTATTACCACCACCACCACCACTCCACCACCACCACCACCACCACCACCACCACCTCTCAACATATTCAAGAGAGAACGTAAACATTCGAGGCGTCACTATAAAAAATCTAAAAACTTACGCCAAATAACAGACAAGAGGCAAGTCCATCTTTGCCTCCATAAAGCCTACTGGCGCCAACGGTTTGTAATATAGAAAGAAAAAAAAACACCACCACCACCACCACCACCACCCACCACTACCACCACCACCACCACCACCACCACCAACACCAACACCACCACCACCACAACCACGATCACTACTAAAACTACTTGCAAGGGAGTGAAGGAATGAAGGAAGGAGGGAAACCGAGAAAACAACAGAGGAGGAGGAGGAGGAAAAAGGGAGACGGACGGAAGGCAGAAGTGAGGGAGGGAGGGACGCAGGATGGAGGACAGGAGAGGAATGGAGAGGAGGGATTGGGAATAATGGCCTTACGCCGTGTAAACATAATGTCGGTTTTATTTACCAACTTTGGCGGTCGTTGTGCTAAATGACGTAAGTTTCGGATTGGTACAGACGACTATGGCCAAAGACAGTGAGTCCGTGCGGGCGGCAGGTGGCGGCTAGCCTGCCTGTGTGCCGCGCCTGGCCTTAAATTATGGCTCCAACGACGAATATAGGAGAGAGAGAGAGAGAGAGAGAGAGAGAGAGAGAGAGAGAGAGAGAGAGAGAGAGAAAATAGATTAATGGAGAGGTAGAGAGAGACAGATCTCTCTCTCTCTCTCTCTCTCTCTCTCTCTCTCTCTCTACTCTCTCTCTCCTCTCTCTCTCTCTCTCTCCCTCTCTCTCTCTCTCTCTCTCTCTCTCTCTCTCTCTCTCTCTCTCTCTCTCTCTCTCTCTCTCTCTCTCTCTCTCTCTCTCTCTCTCTCAATATGGAGCGACGCGTGTGGACATTTTTTCCTCCAAAACTTTATTCAGCCCTCGGCCAGACTCCTTCAGTAAATAAAAAAAACACACAACCCAAAATAAATAAAGGAAATAAAAGAGAGGCAGGACGCAAGATGTGGCCTGGCTTCTGCCCGCCACCTCCATAAATATTATAAGGGTGTACATGGCGTCTCACGGGGGTGTTTTCCAACGTACTACACTATCTGCAGACACACACATCCACGCTGACTTGCTGTGGCGACCGACAACTCTGCATTACAAGCGTACAAATGCATGAGTTGTCGCTACGTGAAAGGTAAGCATGCAGAGTGGCTGATGGATTTATGACGAGGAGAAGTGAGACTCTTGTATGATGTTGTTTTGTTTATGTTGCTTGTCTAGTTGGTATGATCTTTTCCGTTTTGTTGTTTGTTTATTTTTCGATTCCAATTTTTGAACCAATAGCGCCTGCAACCTTTTTGGGGGGAGCTGTTGTGGTTGGCCCCAGCTCTTTGTTGTGTAGGCAGGATTATTTTGTGATGAAAAGTTCATGCCGCCCCTGGTGCTAACCTGATGTACCAGTCACCTAAGGTATGGTTGACGGGCAGCATTTGGTATGAAAGCATATCAGTATGTATGTACATCGTATAAATTGTCGTCATTGTAGTTTCGGCATCATACTGAGGGAAGACTCGTGAGTTGCCTCTGTTATGTTCTTGGTCTTTACAGGATGGATACAAATGACATGCTTTGTACGTGGCTGCATTCTCATCTCAGTTGTTTTCATTACATCGCAGTAACTGATAAGCTTCATGTCTTACATTGAACTAAGTCAAAAGTGTGGAAGCAACAATAACTGGACAAAAGAAGAAGAAAAAAATTGATTGATTACGTCCACGTAGGAAAGCGGACAAGGACAAGGACAAGGAATGGAACCACTTTGCTGTTTCTAAGAACAAGGAATACCAAAACATGGGTATGAATGTGCATTTTTCAAAAAAAAACTGATTCATGATACTAACTTCCAACATTCGCATTGTTGTAGAAAATTTCATGTCAGAAATTTTTCAATAAAGTGATTGATCCCACACTCAACTTCCCGCTCGTAGCTTGTTCCACTGTCCGATAACATGATTCAAGGAGAAAAATACTACCGATATCCATGTCATAGTGTTTTGGATTTATGTGACTCACCCTTCATCACCGTCACCTTGGTTCTAATGTACAGGGTGGTCCGAAAGTCTTGTCACCCCCTACATGTTAATTTAACTTTCATTATTTGTAGGTTATTATACTATATAGAAGTTATAGACACCTAGATTTGCAATACTTTTTGTTAAGTAAATTTTCCTGTATTATTATCTTTTACCCATGGCGCCGATAGGCTTCAGGGAGACCTTAGATGGTTGGCCTCCGCCCGTTAGTAGCGCGGGTTAGATTTTTTAAGTGACGCCTTGTTTCTTCTTATTGATAGGCTCATGCTGCCAGCGGAAGCTCCTCGCGCATATAACGTTGCAGTCCGGCGAGGATGGTGTTATGGCAGCATGTGGGTGATCTTAGGCCACTCGGCGGTAGTAACGAAGAAAAGTGGCCAGCCCGTGCCGAGGCTCGAATGCGGGACCCTGAGCTGATATGCCCGACCGCTAGCCACTAGACCACCGCCTCTAATGGTTTTAAAGTTATTGAAAGAAAACAAACTTTTATATAGTAAAGGGTAGTCCGTAAGTCTTGTCACCCCTACATATTATTCTAACTGCCTGTCTTGTCACCCCCTACCAAAAAGTAATGAGATCAATAGAAGAACAAGTAATACAGTAATACAAAGCACAGGTACTGGATTCAGTTTATTCACTTTCATTGACGCTGTCACACATCGAGAAGCTCTGTATGAACACCATCATTTTCGTGGCACATAATGATGCGGCGCCATGTCCTGTGTGATATTTTACGAGAGCTGTGCTTTGGTGATTGTTACAAAGGCTGCCTGAACAGTATCCTCCAACTGTTGGGTATTCTGGTATCGTTCATGTGAAACTCTCTCTTTGATAATACCCCACAGAGCGTTGTCGCAAGACGTGAGGTCTGGACTTCTGGGAGGCCAATCGACAGGTGCTGGAAGTTGTTGCGATCCGGTACATGTGCTTTGTATTACTGTATTACTTGTTCTTCTATTGTTCTCATTACTTTTTGGTAGGGGGTGACAAGACAGGCAGTTAAAATAATATGTAGGGGTGACAAGACTTTTGGACTACCCTATTCCAGTGTACTTGAATGCCACCAAATACCAACATTCCAGCTTTGACCTTGAAGACCACATAACCCAGCTAGGCGGATACATAACATGTTACATTGTGCCTTGCTTGCCTACGGTCTACTAATAACATATATCAAGCATTAAATGAATTAATTAATCAACCAATTAATTAGATGAATAGAAATAGTGAAAATATGCCAAAGCAAAAATGAAGAATATATAAGTATTAGCGATCTCATGGAGTTTATTGCTAGTCTTTTTTACCATAAATTTCTGATAACGTCAAATAGAGACCCTGCAGCGTCCCGCCCACACCTCGGCGGGTCCTGAGCTGGGTCCGCGACACACATGAATTAAACAACACGGGACCACTTCATGTTTTTATTCCTCCCGCAATGGAAAAAAAAAAAAAAAACTAAGATGACTTCGACGGTGAAAATTCCCGCGTTCATGAATATCTAAGTATTCTTGGCTGTGTCTGTACAAACTTTGGTTCACAGCGACGGGTGAAACGACGGGTGAAAGAGTGAAGGGTGACGGGTGACGGGTGATAGAGTGGAAGTTCAAAAGTTAGGGGTCACAAGTGAAAGCGTGAAGAATGAAGGTGACAAGTGAAGGGTGAGGGGTGACGAGTGAAAGCGCAAATTAAGGTTTATGGATGATAGGGTGATGGGTGATCGGTGAAGGGTTAGAGTTGTCAAAAGAATCAGTTAATTTTACATGAAAACTTATTCCAATTCAGAGCATGCACCGGAGTGTTTATTGGACTTAATGCCACCCACGCAAAACAGAAGGTAAGCCGAGACAGTATGCTCATGCAGCAACAGATGTCCAAATACTTCCTCCAAGAAAGATAGTTTGTTTGTATCTAAATTAGAATTCTCGGAGACAGCAACACATTTTGCAGTATTGCGAGGACGTGAAATAATATCATCGTGATCATGGAAGGTGAAGTTAGCGACGAAACTTTTCTTAACAACGGTGTGTGTACGAAATGAGTTCCTCACACAGGCGACACACACCGCCTGGAGGCGAACGACTCCCGTGTACCATCCAGCATCTGAATATGATAATGACCCCGGAAACTCAACACGATACCTCATAAAATAGGTAACTTTTGGCGATACGTTTGTTTACAGCAGAGGACGTAATAGTTCCTAAAGATTCAGCTGAACATCAATGAAAGAAAAGTTTTTCTATGTATTTGTGTGAAATCACCAGACAGTGAAGGTGTCTTTGGTGCACTGACAACCAAAACCCTCACCACCATCAACCCCACCACCGCCACCACCAACCACACCACCACCACCACCACCACCACCACCCCAAGATGCATTAAGGTGCATGAAAAAGGCTGGATGTGTTTACGAGGCGTTTAACAGCTCTGGAAGATCGATCACGCTTCCGTCTCGCTGGACGTGTGATGAATAAAGTCAAATAAAGCAAAGTGGAGCCCAAAGCACAAGAGTGGAAAGGACACGATGTGGGGTGAGGGTTGAGGTGCAGTGGAGCAAGATGTGTGAGGGAAGGGAAAGTGGGTGGGAACTGAGGGGGATGTGTGAGGGGTGAATGACAACAGGCTGAAGGGTGCACAGGAAGGGAAGGAAGGAGAGAATGGAGGGAAAGAGTGGTGCGGCTAGAAATAGATTGTATCACAAATCCTCTGTGCCTTGTTTGCTCCCAAGTTACGTGACAGGTGACTGACAGACGCTGGGGATCAAGAATTCATCACCTGGAAATATGCATATGCCCGTTCATGAACCAACAGCCTCAGGAGTGTCATGGTGGGCCTCTAGGGGCACGACGACACAGGGAACACATGCTTGGGAAACTTGTATGATTTGTCACACTTCTTATATTGTTGTCATTATCATTTATATTCTATCATTATTATCAATCCTCACAAATAGTGCTTCCAGAGTACACGTCACCTAACTCTCGCGTGTCACAAACGCTACTAAGTATCGTAAGGAAGTAGGGCTGACAACCACTTCCTCGGAACTTCATACTTCTCAACAATAATTTTCTCCCTATCTCTTCATTGTATAAACATTGTGCTGTTGTTCTTGATAGTGTCGCTTTCCCAGTAACCAATTAAGCCTTTTCTTAAGCCTATCACAGTAGAGCTTCAGTAGATCTTTTTTTTTTATTTTTACCTCTTGATATGTCCCAAAACTAGTCCTCAGCAGAAATCATGATCATATAAACTCTAATTTTCACTTTTTTATATCTAGTACTACCGCTTGACAGACGATTTTCTCAACAGAAATCACAGACCTGCAATAGAGTGACTGGATAACACGACTTTTTATCTATCTTGTATTTGTAAATTGGATTGGTGGACGCAGTTTTTCCACTTCTCAACTATACACAACTTTCCAGATAGCTTTCAGCGTTTCAGGACAAAATGAACCTTTATCTTAACTTTGCTAAATCAGGTCTCTTACCAGATTATCTGTATGGTTTCTATTAAAGTCCTAAACTCCCGGATGATAATTCTGTACAAAGGCCTCGTCTGTTTATATAATATGAACTGCGGTGCGATTGGACCTTTACAACAGGGAGAGTTAAAAAGCTTTTCCTCCCCTTGAATCACCTCCTTTGACTGTCTTTATCCTCACTCAACTTGCGGGTGTGTTCTCTCTTGTTATCGTTTAGCATTACATTACCTTCATGATAACTACTTTTGTGAAATTGTTTGCTGGCTGCCTCCCTTAGGTCCTCACGTGGCCTTGTTGTATTCGACAGACTCTACTCCCTGTCATTCCTGTTGTGACTGTCTTACTGATGCATTGAATATCCTCACTCCTTCATCACTTACACTAGGAAACCCTGGAACTCTCTGCCTACTTCCATTGTTCCGCTTTGCTATGCTATGGAGAATTAAGACACTTCAGGGACCAAACTCACTTTCCTATTTTTGAATCTTTCCTGTTTGCTTTTGTTTATATATATATATATATATATATATATATATATATATATATATATATATATATATATATATATATATATATGTATATGTATATAGTTACATGACAAAAATTATTAGCAATATAGTAGTAGTATGTAGTAAGTGTAGACTGATACGGAAAATAACAATGATAATAATAACAGTAATAATAATGATAATGATAACAACAATAATATTAATAACAATAATAGTAATAATAATAATAATAACAATAATAATAACAATAACAACAATCGGTTTACAGTGTGTTCCCAGCAGCCTGCAACACACAACCCTGTAATGGATAACCTACATCACCATCAGGTACACACAGTCTGCGGTCCGCGGTGACGTACACAAATGTGACCAGTTTAAAACATGACGTTACCTGTCTATACGTGACTTGACCTGTCCCGCCTGATGCACCCCCGACAAGCTGTTATGGACGTACGTGTGTGTGTGTGTGTGTGTGTGTGTGTGTGTGTGTGTGTGTGTGTGTGTGTGTGTGTGTGTGTGTGTGTAAAGGTTTTCCATTCAACGGTACATTTCATTCACCATCCACGATGTATTGGGAAATATGTACTGATAAAAATAATGCTGACACGAAAATGGTTAATCTGTTATCAACACAACCACAAAGATCCAACAGCTTGCTTCTTATGCAAATTTGCCGCACCGCCACACTTTCATCTCGAGTAACATTTTTGTAGGACATTTGTGTGTTGGCAATTCTTTTATTTTCCTTTTATTTTATAATGTTTTACAACCTAATGAATGAGTGAGAGATGGTGGCGAGAAAATATTATTATTGTTGGTCTTTGTCATTAGAATTGCCATTGCTTGCCTGTGGCTTTGATGGCGGCATTATACTCTACAGTCAAACATTCCTACACCTCATAACAAAATATGTAATGAAAACATTAACAAATCAAGTAGGAAATAGCAAAACAAACATTGCATACATGTCTTTTTATGATTTTTTTTCTTCTCGTGTTCAAGCGTCCCTGAGGGCCGACGAGGAGTGGTGTTGCCGGCGTACGTGATATGGCGGCCGCCGTGGGCTGCGAGGCAGAATATGTGTGAGCGGAAGGGGAAGGAGGAGCACTACCCTGGCAGACTGTGGCTGCAGCCGTAGTGGTGACGCCACCTTAATGTGTGAAGTGTTCACGACAGCAGAAAGAGATGGGCCGCGAAGCTTCTCCATTTTTCAACTCGCAAATTGTAATGGAATTATGAGGCGAGTGACTGCCGCTGAAAAACGTTCACTAACCTGAACCTCCATCTGTGTGTGAAACAAGGCGGTAGCCTCATGAAGACTGACACATGTTGAGGGGAAGCCAGGTACAAAACTAGATATTTACATGATTTTTTTCAGTAGACGGCTACACAACTCCCAGAAAGTATGTATACCATGAGCAACACCCACCC
>JAPQNM010000022.1:13839039-13841539 GCA_029783475.1 Metacarcinus magister
GACTATTTGGGACGCATCGACGAATTTCCTGTCGTTAAGTGTTACTTACGGTGCCCCTTTTACACTGGTTGGACAGATGCTGTAAGGGCCCCAATTAAATTTGCTAGTGCTCTAGTTGGGAATATTCCCGGAGTACAAGATCCTGATAGTCCTGATTCTCTACTCAGTAACGACAACCATCTTCTCCATAGTGACCATGACCAAGCCACCACTGACGTTTCTTCCCTACAAGATCCTCTGTTGCCTCCTGATGACTCGCCTTCGCCCGGAACTTCCCTCTCCTCTCAAGAAAAGAACAACCGCCCTTCTGGATGTCAACATCTACCACCAGTTGAGTCCTCCACTACTCAAGTGTGTGCTGTGGAGACCAGAGCCGGTCGATCTAAACGGGTCCACCCTCTTGTTCTGCCTAAGCTCCATCCTTTGACTGTAACCCCTGATGAGTTTCGTCAACTTCAGGAATCCTGTCCTTCCTTGACGTGTTTACAGTCAAAGGCTACCACTGAAGAAGTTGAGAAGGCACGGGATGGTGCCACATACCAGTTCATACATGAGGACGGCCTCCTGTACCGAAAATGTCTCTCATCGGATCACCTTCAAAAGGTAAATGGTTTATCCTTGGTTGTTCCCAGCGATTGCCGTCCTGTCATCCTACGTGTTGCTCACGAAGGTCCTTTGGCTGGACATTTCTCCCACCGGAAGACCCAGATGAAGGTCTTGCAAGACTTTTATTGGCCAGGGATGTGTGTAGACATCCGGGATTACTGCCGTTCCTGCGACAAGTGTCAACGTATGTCGGCTAAGGGAAGGGTACGTCCAGTACCTCTTCAACCGTTACCTGTCGTAACTGAACCCTTCTCCAGAGTTGCCATTGACTTGGTAGGTCCCTTGTCTCCACCATCTTCTGAAGGACACCGTTACATTGTCACTCTAATTGATTTCTCCACTGGGTTTCCAGAAGCCATGCCTCTTAAAGATATTGACACCATATCTGTATCTGAAGCTCTGCTAACCATCTTCGCCAGAGTGGGAATCCCCAGGGAAATACTTTCCGACCGTGGGACTCAATTTACTTCCCAGCTTATGGCAGAGCTACACAAACTACTGGGAGTAAAACCCATCTTCACTACGCCTTTCCACCCCAGCGGAAACGGGCGAGTTGAGCGGCTGCACGGTACCCTGAAGTCTGCCCTTCGGAAGCTGTGCTCTGATAAGCCCAAGGAGTGGCATCGATATTTGATCCCTACTTTGTTTGCCCTCAGAGAGATCCCTAACGACCGGACTGGATTCTCTCCATTTGAACTCCTCTATGGCAGGTCAGTGCGGGGCCCCCTCTCGGTGCTCCGTGACCTTTGGGAAAACCGTAGGATCCCAGAAGATGAGAGATCAACCTTCCGTTACGTCATCGAGCTACGGGAGAAACTGACCGAATGCGCCCAGCTTGCTGCCAAACACGCGGATGTGAGTATCGCCCGGTATAAGTCTTACTTTGACGTAAGATCTCAAGACCGTCAATTCCAGCCAGGCGATGAGGTATTGTTACTACTGCCTAGTGACTCCAGCAAGTTGTTGGTTGCTTGGAGTGGCCCTCACAAAGTTTTGGAAAAACGGGGTAAGGTGGACTATTTGATCGAGATGCCAAGAGGACCTAAACTTTACCACGCCAATATCCTCAAGAAGTACCACCGGCGGGCCCAAGTTAACCAGCTACAAGTCCTCGACGAGATTTCACCTTTAAGCGAGCCCGAGGAAAAGAGTAAGTCATCCTATTTGAATGAGGGTATTGATGATTTACCTGAGCTTTCTTTAACACCTGATAGTCCAACTAATGCTGAAGAACCTATCATTAATCACGCTCTCACTTGGAACCAGTCTGCTCAGGTTGAAGACCTGTTTCTCACATACCAGTCTACTTTTTCGGATCAACCTGGCTGCACCAAGACTGTCGAGCACGACATCACCCTCACTACAACGGAGAGAATACAAGCGAAGATCTACCCGGTGCCAATCCATCTCCAGCACTACTACCAGGAAGAGGTTGAGCAACTGTTGAGTCAAGGAATCATCCAACCTTCAACCTCTCCACACTGCTCTCCGGTTATCATGGTCAGGAAGTCCGACGGTACGTATCGGATGGCCATTGATTACAGGTTACTCAACTCAGTTACTATTTTCCATGCTGAACCATCCTGCAGTATTGAGACAGAGCTGCATAAGTTCGTTGGTGCCGAGTTCTTCTCAGAGCTAGATTTGAGTAAGGCATATTACCAGGTTCCACTTTCTGCCAAAGCTCGACGCTTCACTGCGTTTCCCACTCACAAGGGCCTGATGGAATTTACTCGGATGCCTTTTGGTCTTGTTACGGCCTGTGCCACTTATATTCGCTTAATGAGGATTGTGCTTGCTGGCTTGGCCAATGTTTCTTTTTATTTTGATAATATTTTTGTGTATTCATCTGATTGGCCCACTCACATCTCTGCCCTCAAGTCTGTTTTAGATA
>JAPQNM010000022.1:13846539-13849039 GCA_029783475.1 Metacarcinus magister
TGTCAGCATCTACCACCAGTTGAGTCCTCAACTACTCAAGTGTGTGCTGTGGAGACCAGAGCCGGTCGATCTAAACGGGTCCACCCTCTAGTTCTGCCTAAGCTCCATCCTTTGACTGTAACCCCTGATGAGTTTCGTCAACTTCAGGAATCCTGTCCTTCCTTGACGGGTTTACAATCAAAGGCTACCACTCAAGAAGTTGAGAAAGCACGGGATGGTGCCACTTACCAGTTCATACATGAGGAAGGCCTCCTGTACCGAAAATGTCTCTCATCGGATCACCCTCAAAAGGTAAATGGTTTATCCTTGGTTGTTCCCAGCGATTGCCGTCCCGTCATCCTACGTGTTGCTCACGAAGGTCCTTTGGCTGGACATTTCTCCCACCGGAAGACCCAGATGAAGGTATGGCAAGACTTTTATTGGCCAGGGATGTGTGCAGACATCCGGGATTACTGCCGTTCCTGCGACAAGTGTCAACGTATGTCGGCTAAGGGTAGGGTACGTCCAGTACCTCTTCAACCGTTACCTGTCGTAACTGAACCCTTCTCCAGAGTTGCCATTGACTTGGTAGGTCCTTTGTCTCCACCATCTTCTGAAGGACACCGTTACATTGTCACTCTAATTGATTTCTCCACTGGGTTTCCAGAAGCCATGCCTCTTAAAGATATTGACACCATATCTGTATCTGAAGCTCTGCTAACCATCTTCGCCAGAGTGGGAATCCCCAGGGAAATACTTTCCGACCGTGGGACTCAATTTACTTCCCAGCTTATGGCAGAGCTACACAAACTACTGGGAGTAAAACCCATCTTCACCACGCCTTTCCACCCCAGTGGAAACGGGCGAATTGAGCGGCTGCACGGTACCCTGAAGTCTGCCCTTCGGAAGCTGTGCTCTGATAAGCCCAAGGAGTGGCATCGATATTTAATCCCTACTTTATTTGCCCTCAGAGAGATCCCTAACGACCGGACTGGATTCTTTCCATTTGAACTCCTCTATGGCAGGTCAGTGCGGGGTCCCCTCTCGGTGCTCCGTGACCTTTGGGAAAACCGTAGGATCCCAGAAGATGAGAGATCAACCTTCCGTTACGTCATCGAGCTACGGGAGAAACTGACCGAATGCGCCCAGCTTGCTGCCAAACACGCGGATGTGAGTATCGCCCGGTATAAGTCTTACTTTGACGTAAGATCTCAAGACCGTCAATTCCAGCCAGGCGATGAGGTATTATTACTACTGCCTAGTGACTCCAGCAAGTTGTTGGTTGCTTGGAGTGGCCCTCACAAAGTTTTGGAAAAACGGGGTAAGGTGGACTACTTGATCGAGATGCCAAGAGGACCTAAACTTTACCACGCCAATATCCTCAAGAAGTACCACCGGCGGGCCCAAGTTAACCAGCTACAAGTCCTCGACGAGATTTCACCTTTAAGCGAGCCCGAGGAAAAGGGTAAGTCATCCTATTTTAGTGAGGGTATTGATGATTTACCTGAGCTTGCTTTAACACCTGATGGTCCAACTAATGCTGAAGAACCTGTCATTAGTCCTGCTCTCACTTGGAACCAGTCTGCTCAGGTTGAAGACCTGTTTCTCACATACCAGTCTACTTTTTCGGATCAACCTGGCTGCACCAAGACTGTCGAGCACGACATCACCCTCACTACAACGGAGAGAATACAAGCGAAGATCTACCCGGTGCCAATCCATCTCCAGCACTACTACCAGGAAGAGGTTGAGCAACTATTGAGTCAAGGAATCATCCAACCTTCAACCTCTCCACACTGCTCTCCGGTTATCATGGTCAGGAAGTCCGACGGTACGTATCGGATGGCCATTGATTACAGGTTACTCAACTCAGTTACTATTTTCCATGCTGAACCATCCTGCAGTATTGAGACAGAGCTGCATAAGTTCGTTGGTGCTGAGTTCTTCTCAGAGCTAGATTTGAGTAAGGCATATTACCAGGTTCCACTTTCTGCCAAAGCTCGACGCTTCACTGCGTTTCCCACTCACAAGGGCCTGATGGAATTTACTCGGATGCCTTTTGGTCTTGTTACGGCCTGTGCCACTTATATTCGCTTAATGAGGATTGTGCTTGCTGGCTTGGCCAATGTTTCATTTTATTTTGATAATATTTTTGTGTATTCATCTGATTGGCCCACTCACATCTCTGCCCTCAAGTCTGTTTTAGATAGACTACATCAAAACGGTCTGACTGTCAAACTTAAAAAGTGCCGGTTTGGAGCAGAGTCCATCAACTATCTGGGATTTGTTTTGTCCCGCGACCATCTTCAACCACAAGTTGGCAAGTTGACTGCCATCACCTCCATGACTCCTCCTACCACCAAGAAGTTACTCCGGAGTTTCCTAGGTTTGATATCATTTTATAAACCTTTCATTCCTCAGGCCTCTGAGCTTACCGGCCCCCTCTCTGACTTGTTGAAGAAGCCGGTACGGGATCCCCTCCAGTGGACTGAAGATCTGCTTGAACGGTTCAAGCTGCTGA
>JAPQNM010000022.1:13856539-13961539 GCA_029783475.1 Metacarcinus magister
AGCATAACTTGTGTTAGAATACATTTGTCAACACCGTGAAAATGGGAAAATGAAATCAATAATGAAGCAGTCTTCTACTGCAGTCAGATGTAAGGACCTTGTGTTCTGTGGTCACGTATTTGTAGAGCTAAACAAGTCATCGTCGCATGACAGGTTTTTCTTGGCATTTTGTCTCTACTACGAAAATTTTACAAATGATAAGAGCCTCATAAATCTCCTGAATTCATTCGAATCCTGATTTGATTAGTACCGGCTCAGCAGAAGCTCATGTTAGATATGGTGGTACCAAGCTAGGGTGGCGGGTGGGAGGTATATCCTGCACTGCTGCCACCACAACATTTGTACTTATCGGTTGTAAGTAGTTCCTCAAATGATATTATACAGCTCGCCATTTTTCAAACCTGTGTTGTGGCACCTAAAGAAATAGTAGAATGCTGGCAAATACTAAAAGGGATATGCCTCCCACCCGCCACTTTAGCTTGGTACCACTGCAGTCAGGCCTGCCATTCGTGGGTAATCGTGGCAGGGCTGCCATAATGCCTCCAGTTTCACTGAACTGCATCATATTTGACTATGCATTCCTGGTGGACTTTTGTAAAAAAAAAAAAGTGATGCATCAGAAGTCAATGTGAAATAATAGTTTTGTAATATACGATTACTTAACTTCTATTTTCCTACATGTTATAGATGGAAGCTGAGAAACTGGTATTAAAGCTACTGCAGTATTACATTGTAAATCAATTAATTACCTTTATAACGTTGAAACTATACTGTATTTTCTAGTGAATTTTCCATTGACGGCGTCCAATTTTCTTTACCTTTCGTAAGTCAATAGTTTTGTAACGTCAATATGAGGGTGACATCGTTACGAAGGCAGAAATACCACGGAGTCACGTCGTTTGGCAGATTCAAGTTACATTTATTAACACTTTACATTGCATCTAGTCATATAAGCTTTGGTTTGGTTGATTTGATAATGAGGACATTTCAAAGGTGCGGCCACCAGATGTCACTACCGGAGTTAGGATTCGGTTTTGTACAGTGACTTGTCTTAATGGCCGCGTGCATGTGTGGTCAGTTTCACAAAACACAAACAGTTTTGACGTCATAATTGCCTCCAAAATATCGCGATAAAAGTACTCCATATTATCTTAAAAACATGAAAAGCAGCATAACACTACCTTTGCGAATATTTCATAGTTTAGTTTTTTTTTCCAGAAGAATGCAATTAGTCTATCATTTATAACAAAAATTATGAAATGATGAATAACTGATCATACCTCGGACAGTATATAGTCATTAAAACAAATTAATGTCACACACTCACCTTTTCCATTCAAGCAGCGCAGACCTCGCACCATTGAACGTGACGTCATTGCTCCCTAGGATGGATTACACAGCCACTCCTGCGAGGTGTTCTGTGTGAAGAGCTGAAGGGCTGAAGGGCTGCATGAGCGTCGTGAGGTAGGCCAGCAGGCACGGCTACAAGCTGCCGCCACTAATTATCGCTGTCCTGTACATTAACTACGCGATTCACACCACATTTCACTCTGACACCTGCCATCACCGCCGCCAGGAAGACATCCAACACCATTAACACAAAAACTCATTTGATAAGGAAATGGCAGGATAAAAAGTGTTTGTTGAGGCGGCGCCACGGAGGGTCAAGTGTGCCAGTCAAGCGATACACTGCCGTAGAAAATGGGAAATCTAGAAAGAAAGCTTGAAGGAATATAAAGATATGTAATAAAATGAAGATAAAATAAGTAAATACATTTATTTACATGGAAAAGTAAGCTTTATAGAACAAAATTTGTTTATTGCATTACTACTCCTGTAGTAGGTAGGACGTATAGAATTTTGTGATCACAGGTGTAATTGAAAAGACATTGAGAGCACGTGATCACTTACGTTCAGCGTTAAGCCCTTCAAGGTCCCGGTATGTTGGAAAAGTAAGTTCCATCATGAAATTGTTTTTTGGGGGGAGTGAAGGGGAAGGGGCACAGAAAAACAATATAAAATTTATTTATGAGCCACCAAATTAAGAATATTAATGATATATCTCAGGGATGGCCAAACTTGCTGAATGTAACAGTCACAAATGATAAGGTTCAGATGTTTGAGAGGAGAAGGACATGAACAAAATTTACACATACGTTTTGTCAGTGATTAAGAAATTTATAGAAATACAGGCATAAACATATATATAAACAAAAAATTATAAATAAACTGATAGAATAGCGCCTTTAAATAGCCACACGTTTCTTGCTCTGGATTCTAATCGATATTTCTAGAATATTTAAATTTTCTAGAATTTTCCATGAGCCGCCGTTTTGCCACCTTGATATATGTGAACAATTACACATTATATAATTATCTAAGTCAGCTTGTCAATGGTGCAGGTTTTTATTGACATTATTTTAACATTTGTGAGGCTGCTGCACACATGAAAACAGTGTGTGGGTCATTATGTACCAAGCAGAAAGAGGCGCCGTGCTAGCCAGTCATATTTTTTTTCGACGTTTTAAAGTAGCTCTTGATTCATTACAGGAATAGTCACATGATCTGAAGCTGTTTAAAATCACTTTTTATTAATATTCAATGTGGTTATGCAAATTGAAATTTAATCTTGCAAACTTCCAGCTGAATACGACTTCTGAGAAGCCACTCGCCACTCTGACTAACGCAGATATCGAAAAAATAAATAAATCATCGTACTCGAGCGCTGGGAATAGTCAAAAGATTAAAAAAAAGTGTAAGGGTTCTGTTATGGAAATTTAGTTTCACTTCGCGGTTCCCTATAGTGTGTGACAAAGCCTGTATAACACTCTCTCTCTCTCTCTCTCTCTCTCTCTCTCTCTCTCTCTCTCTCTCTCTCTCTCTCTCTCTCTCTCTCTCTCTCTCTCTCTCTCTCTCTCTCTCTCTCTCTCTCTCTCTCTCATATACATCTGCACACACATGAAGTAGTAAATGCTTTAAGACACACCAAAACCCCTTCCTCAAATGCAGCTTACTAACCACAAAGACTCGCTCCTCTACGCAGCACAAAGTGTATGAAAGAGAAAAGCCAATCGGTGGTTTCCCGGGAAGGCGGAGACACAGGCTCTATTGGAAAACTCAAGAAAAATGAGGAGCTAAATTAAGAGGATCCTTGCATAGCCACACACGGGGAGACGAGACCCTAGGGGGTGGAGAGGAAGAGGGAAAGGGAGGGAATAACGACAGAAGAGGGTGGAAGGAGGAAGGGCAATCTTCAGTCCATGCATTTGAAATAGATGGAAAGAAAAAATACGAGGCCACGAGAAAGCTGAAAAAGAAACTGAAAATGACGAATGGGAAGGGAAGAAGAGATTGAGAACATTATAAAGGAACACTAACACTTGGAGAGAGAGAGAGAGATAGATAGATAGATAGATAGATAGATAGATAGATAGATAGATAGAGAGAGAGAGAGAGAGAGAGAGAGAGAGAGAGAGAAAAAAAGAAAAAAAAAGAGAAAAAAAAAAAAGGAGAGAAAAAAAAAGAGAGAGAGAGACAGAGAGAGAGAGAGAGAGAGAGAGAGGAGAGAGAGAGAGAGAGAGAGAGAGAGAGAGAGAGAGAGAGAGAGAGAGAGAGAGAGAGAGAGAGAGAGAGAGAGAGAGAGAGAGAGAGAGAGAGAGAGAGAGAGAGAGAGAGAGAGAGAGAGAGAGAGAGAGAGAGAGAGAAAAGGAGAGAAAAAAAAAGAGAGAGAGAGAGAGAGAGAGAGAGAGAGAGAGAGAGAGAGAGAGAGAGAGAGAGAGAGAGAGAGAGAGAGAGAGGAGAGAGAGAGAGAGAGAGAGAGAGAGAGAGAGAGAGAGAGAGAGAGAGAGAGAGAGAGAGAGAGAGAGAGAGAGAGAGAGAGAGAGAGAGAGAGAGAGAGAGAGAGAGAGAGAGAGAGAGAGAGAGAGAGAGAGAGAGAGAGAGAGAGAGAGAGAGAGAGAGAGAGAGAGAGAGAGAGAGAGAGAGAGAGAGAGAGAGAGAGAGAGAGAGAGAGAGAGAGAGAGAGAGAGAGAGAGAGAGAGAGAGGAGAGAGAGAGAGAGAGAGAGAGAGAGAGAGAGAGAGAGAGAGAGAGAGAGAGAGAGAGAGAGAGAGAGAGAGAGAGAGAGAGAGAGAGAGAGAGGAGAGAGAGAGAGAGAGAGAGAGAGAGAGAGAGAGAGAGAGAGAGAGGAGAGAGAGAGAGAGAGAGAGAGAGAGAGAGAGAGAGAGAGAGAGAGAGAGAGAGAGAGAGAGAGAGAGAGAGGAGAGAGAGAGAGAGAGAGAGAGAGAGAGAGAGGAGAGAGAGAGAGAGAGAGAGAGAGAGAGAGAGAGAGAGAGAGAGAGAGAGAGAGAGAGAGAGAGAGAGAGAGAGAGAGAGACAGGTGGAAGGGAGAGAAGGCTTGTCTGTGGGACGGGGACTGTAATGGGAGAGTTTGCCAGTGCCAGGCAGGGAGGCAAACATTCAAGGCAGGGGGAGGCTGGCATGCAGACGAGCGAACATCAAAACACAATCAGGAGCCAAGGGTGGGAAGTATCTGACGAAGGGGTTAATTGAGTGTCGCCAGAGGGAGAAGGGTGAAAGCGAGGAGGTGACGGAGACGGAATGAGGGAAATGTAGCTACAGGCGTAGGAAGAGTAATGAAGAGACGGAAATATTGGATGAGGAGACGTGGCTGGAATGTGGGGGAGAGAAGAGGACAAAGATGAAAAAGAAAGGAAGCATGAGGAGAAACAGGCTGAAACGAGGAGAGTGGGTGGGATGAGGTGAGAAGGCATGGAAGGGAGGTGAAAGGAATGGGAATCAGAAGAGAAGGTAACGTTGGGTAGAAGAGGAAAACGGACTGGGGAGGTGAGGGAGATGAGTGTGGTGAAGGGGACGGAGTAGGGAGTTCAGGGGTATGGAGGGGGGAGGGAAAGGGAGTGGATGGGGTGTGTTCATTCTTCACCGGAGGGAGAGGAGGGAGAGGAAGGGAGCACTGCAGTGGGCGGTGCAAATCGTTCACTCGCTAGGGAAATCTTTTTGATCACAACTGTGAATTTTTGGAGGGCGGCGGTGGCTTCATTTTTCTATCTGCATTTTCCTCGAAATGGAGCCGTGGGACATTTGCAGGGACACACACACACACACACACACACACACACACACACACACTGCTTGGTATGCCAGTGGTAACATCTCGGCCTGTAACTTAGCAGCTCCTTGCTCAAGGTGCAAAGTTTCACTGATGACCAAGCAGTTACTGTCTTCCTTGAGCAAGAGGATGGGTTGTGTGGTGTGTGAAAGGTCACAGCCTTACCCATAGATCGGGCGATAATGAGCTGCAAGCTCTCTCGGGAAGGTAAAAGCTGGCGATTACGGAGTCCAGCGCGTGATCCTCAAGACCATGGTGAATGACACCCGCCTACCCCTTCCGGTGGTTCAGTTGTTAATGTCCTCGCCTCTCACCCGTCAAGGCATGGGTTCGAACCCTGCTCAGGTCGTTAAGGATTTTTCACTGATAGAGAGCGGTTACTGTCCCCCTTAAGTAAGTGTGTGTGTGTGTGTGTGTGTGTGTGTGTGTGTGTGTGTGTGTGAAGTTTCAGCCTATGAGCTCTGAGCTCTTTCGGGATGGTAATGGCTGACGATCATAGGTCCAACGCGAAATCCTCCATACCGTGGTGCATTATAAGCTACACACGGCACTGAAACTAAGCAATAGCGGAAAGTAAGTAAATAACAATTCATGTTTGAAGAAAATAAACAGATGAACTTCATACCTTGACTAACACAATGCATATTAATTCATGAGCTCCCCTCTCACCTCCAGGAATGTATTTACCTAGTTGTAATATACAGGAAAAGAGCTAAGCTCGTACTGTCCCGTCTCCAAATCTACTATTATCCAGTTTGCTTTTAAAATCATGAAAATTTATTGCATTAATCACTTCTGCATCAAGTTTATTCCAGGCTTCTATATTTCTATATGGAAAGTTGTGTGTGTGTGTGTGTGTGTGTGTTCCCCGTATTCATAATTATCATATATATGATATAAAGGAATATTTCATGCACCTCAGTGAAGGTACGGCAGAAAATGTTCTTTAGTTTTTTTCTACGAATATATAGTATTCTTATTGTCAGTTGTCACCTGCCGAAGCAGGGAAACAGGGTGAGGCTACAGCAGGAAGCTGCATGCATCAAATTAAATCTTTCAGAACTTATAAAATATTCTAATTCGAAAAGTGTCCAAGTCTGAGCCTGACAACTTTCATACAGGTCGGAAAGGTCGCACGAAATTTAAGTGTTTCGATTTGAACTTAGAGGGAGAGGCTTAAGTCTGGTTGTCAAGGCACTGGAGTTAAAGGCAGTGGATGAGGAATCAGAAGACAACGACGACAACAAGAAGGAAGAATTCATGAACATGATAAGAAAAGAAGGAAGAGAAAAACTAGAAAGAGCGAAAGAAAAGAACATGTTGTTGTGGCGGTGTAGTTATTGTAAGTGTAGTTGTGTGAAGGCAGGGGGCGGGGACGTCACTGGGGCTCCCTGGACGATGTAGGGGTCAGTGTGAGCGTTGACAGGTGTCAAGATACGGTGACCTACGTATCTGTGTTTTCAGCGATACGCAGTCGTGGTGGGATGTGTTTGGGAGATGTGGTTGGTTGGCAGAAGGAGGCCAGGAGTGAGAGAGCCAACACAGAAACATAGGAAGGAAGCTAGCAGGGGAACACCAGAGACAAGAGAGTACTGTCGTGCACTGAGTTGTCGGCGTGTGCTGTTGTGTGCGGTCGTCTTGTGCTGTACTCTTGAGTGTTAAGACAAGAGAGTACTGTCGTGCACTGTGTTGTCGCCGTGTGCTGTTGTGTGTGCGGTCGTCTTGTGCTGTACTGTCGAGTGTTGAGACAGTGCTGTCGTGCTGTACCCTGAAAGCGGGTTAGTATTAATACACAAGGAAAGGAAACGAGTTTTTCGTGTTTAACTAACCTCCCTGTCCCGCTAACCCCCGCTACAAGAACCCAGGAAGGCATTCATCTCCTTAGTGTCCCAGGTAAGGAGGTGACGTGGATGGTGACACCCAAAGTATATATATATAATATCAACGTTTACACTTACCAGGACGGTCCACTCAATGTTAACTTTTTGTTCTGGCCGCGACGGTGGCGCCTCCAGCGGCCAGCGGGTAACACTACGCTTGCTCCCATACGTCTAGCATTACCCACACCTTTTGAAAGCTCATTTATAATGATTTATCATGCCCACAAGCTTCACTGTACACAATTTGCCTGCAAAAAACGATATATTTATGCATTATGTTAAAGTTTAATCCAATTAAGTGCGATACCTGCCGGTATTCCTATAATATAATTATAGCTGTACCACCATATCTCATATAGCCTTTCCACATACTTCTCAAATGAATCAGTTCCACAGCACCCACTCTTGACTGGTGTGCCCCATGCTATAACAGGCGCTGGTGCTAGTTTTAGTAAACCAGTACAATTCTTTATTCCTCCTTACCCAAAGGTGATCGATCTATTTCCCCATCTTGGGGCATTTCAATATTTCTTCTACATCACTGATACTAATATCAAATTATGTAAAAAAAATATATGCCTGCACAACAAAATTTTCATATACAATTCAGTTCGTAAATTGATGATTATACCTCAGAAAACTCACCACATTTTATTGTCAACTAGCACTTGTTACCATCAATGTTTTTACCATCAATAAGTCTCTAATAAAAAGTATTGATATAACCAGCCTGCCACAATATCATCACCACCATCAGTGTTCCTTTATCATCATCACCTTTAAACACCATAGCCTACATTATGTGAAGTCATTCATTCATACGTAACTTTTTGTAAGTAGTAAACACAAATACACCTTAATGTAATGGTTAACACAATAACTGCACTAAGATATATAATTTTACAAATGAATCTTTTATATTAAAAGGGTAATGGCTAAGGGAAAACAGAAATAAGTAAAAAAAAAAATCCCGCTTGTCGCCAGACCCTGTAAAGAGGACAGTAGGAGAATAGAAGCAAGGGGTGGAGATCCAGTTAACATTAGAGGTGTCTTGACACTCCTCTCTTGAAAGAGTTCAGTCATAGGCAGGTGGAAAAACAGACAAAGGAAGAGAGTTCCAGAGTTTACCAGTGTAAGGGATGAAAGAGTGAAGATACTGGTTAACTCTTGCATTAGGAAGATGGACAGAATAAGGATGAGAAGAAGTAGAAAGTCTTGTGCAGCGAGGACGCGGGAGGGGGAGAGGCATGCAGTTAGCAAGTTTAAAGAGCAGTCAGCATGAAAATAGCGGTAAAAGATAGATAAAGATGCAACATTGCGGCGGTGACTTAAAGAATCAAGAAAGTCAGTTAGAGGAGGAGAGTTGATGAGACGAAAAGCTTTAGACTCCACCCTGTTTAAAAGAGCTGTGTGAGTTGAGCCCCCCCAGACATGTGAGCCATACTCCATGCATGGGCGGATAAGGCCCCTGTACAGTACTCATCAGCTCTTTGTTGACAACCTTTCATAATGGACAGTACCCTGAGATGTCATCCCTGAATTAATGGTAGCACTGAGAATCTTGATGCACTATCCAGCTCTCTCTCTCTCTCTCTCTCTCTCTCTCTCTCTCTCTCTCTCTCTCTCTCTCTCTCTCTCTCTCTCTCTCTCTCTCTCTCTCGTCAAGGACTGGTGGGATGACGAGAGAGAGAGAGAGAGAGAGAGAGAGAGTAGTGTCAAAGTATATATACTATTTAACATATAGTATATATACTTTGGGTAGTGTGTTGTCTCAGCCCGCTGCTGTGAGCTAGTGATCTCGCGCATGCGCACCTCCACGGGGCCACTCTATCCTGGGTGGACACTTCAAACTGCTACACCGTAACAATATATAGCATATATATATATATATATATATATATATATATATATATATATATATATATATACATATGTATATA
Organism: Metacarcinus magister; assembly: GCA_029783475.1. Lineage (NCBI taxonomy): Eukaryota > Metazoa > Arthropoda > Malacostraca > Decapoda > Cancridae > Metacarcinus > Metacarcinus magister. Next base: position 13,865,487 of record JAPQNM010000022.1, read on the forward strand.
TATATATATATATATATATATATATATATATATATATATTATATATATATATATATATATATATATATATATAGTATATATATATATATATATATATATATATATATATAGTATATATATATATATATATATATATATATATATATATATATATATATATATTGTTGCGGCGACGCATTTAGCATGTAAATAGTGTTGTAGCGGTGTAGTTATTGTGTAGTGTAGTTGTGTGGAGGCAGGGAGCGGTGGGTCACTCAGGCCTCCCTGGGGATGTAGAGGAGTGTGAGAGTTGACATGTGTCAAGATAAGATGACCTACGTATCGGTGTTTTCAGCGATACGCAGTCGTGGTGGGGTGTGTTTGAGAGACGTGGCTGGTTGTTGGAAGGAGAAGGAGCGAGGGAGTGAGAGAGTGAGGAGTGAGAGAGAGACAGAGACAGAGGGACACAGCGGTGGAAAGCCGATCCTGGGCGAGTGAAGGGCAGGTCCTTGGATGGAAGTGGACAGGGTGGCCGGAGAAATGGCATCCCTGGCTTCCTTAGGCCTGTCCTCACTAAGGGAGTGGCTGACTGGCTGTGTGGAGGTTGTTGTGGGCATCCTGGGAGCGTGAGAGGCAGGACCTTGGAGGGAAGTGGACAGGGTGGCCGGAGAAATGGCGCCCTGGCTTCCTTAGGGCCTGCCCTCGCTAAGGGAGTGCATGGCTGTGTGGAGGTTGCTGTGTGTGGACTTGTGGAGGCTGTGTGTTCTGGGTGAACCTCTTGTGGAGAACTCTTTGTGCCCTGAGTCTGTAATGTTGTGCTGTACCCTGTAAGCGTGTTGTTTGTAAATATACCAGGAAAGGAGAAGTGTTGTCTGTGTGTGATTTGTGTTAAAAAACCCCCTTTTCCCGTCCCGCCAACCCCCGCTACACGAGTCCCAGGAGGGCGTTACCTCAGGTAAAGGAGAGGTAACGTGTTTGGCAACACCCTGCCTTGGAGGGAAGTGAAAAAGGGGGTGTGCCGTAACAATATATATATATATATATATATATATATATATATATATATATATATATATATATATATCAAACTACTGCCCTATAGTGTCATGGGTGGAATTTTGGGCCTACGAGACAGAGGAGAGCTACGTCATGGCTAAGGAATGTAAGGTCCTGGAAAATTTCCTGGGTGTCTACGTGACACAGCTGGGGACGCTTCGGCGTGGAATATTCCTTTTTGACGTCACACGTAGGTCCTGTGCCGCTACCAATCAGAATGCTGCATTTCAGACAAGGAGTGTAGGTAGAATCCAAATTACATTATATCCATGGGGGGTATTATCAGGCTGGGAGACATTTTCTGCATGCAAGCAGGACTTAATTGTAGGGACGGCTGCATGATGTGTAACATTTACGCGCATGTTAAATTGGGGTTGTGTTATACAAATTAACACAACCAGAAGACGCCGTGTGCCGGCGTGTGGCATGTCAATGACCCGGGCGGGGTAGCAGCGTGACCCAGCCCGCGGCATGCCGAGAGCAGGTCAGTCTTGGTGGGGTCGCGGCGGAGACAGGTCAGGTTGGTGGTGAATTTCTTTTTCCACATTGTTTCTCGCATCGCCATTGCAATCTTGCATCGTCCGGGTAGGACTGCGATTTGCAATGGTGAGGCGAAGGATTGCGTGGAGTTTCTTTGAGAAGAAACTGGTAGTGAGTGAAGTGGAGGTAAGTGGAGGAGTCTACTCGGCGAGCGGAGTGGAGTCCAAGGTGGACGCCACGTGGTTTCAGGAGAGGCTGAGTCTAGCTGTGTGGAGAGAGTCCAAGGTGGACGCCACGTGGTCTCAGGAGAGAGATAGGTGGAGTTGTCTCTGAGTGGAGTCTGGCTAGAAGTGTGGTGGAGAGGCTTAGTGGAGCTTGAGTGGAGAGGCTGAGTCTAGCTGTGTGGAGAGAGCCCAAGGTGGACGCCACGTGGTCTCAGGAGAGAGATAAGTGGAGTTGTTTCTGAGTGGAGGCTGAGCTAGCTAAGTGGAGTTGTCTCTAGGTGGAGTTTCTCTGAGCTAGCTAAGTGGAGTTGTCTCTAAGGGGAGTCTGGTGTTGTCCTGCCTCAGGAGAGAGATAAGTGGAGTTGTCTCTGAGTGGAGTCTAGCTGTGTGGAGAGAGTCCAAGGTGGACGCCACGTGGTCTCTGAGCTAGCTAAGTGGAGTTGTCTCTGAGTGGAGGCTGAGCTAGCTAAGTGGAGTTGTCTCTGAGTGGAGAGGCTGAGTCTAGCTGTGTGGAGAGAGTCCAAGGTGGACGCCACGTGCCTCAGGAGAGAGCTGGTGGAGTTGTCTCTGAGTGGAGAGGCTGAGTCTAGCTGTGTGGAGAGAGTCCAAGGTGGACGCCACGTGGTCTCAGGAGAGAGATAAGTGGAGTTGTCTCTGAGTGGGGAGAATGGTGTTGTCCTGCCCCCGGGAGTCTGTGGTGGAGTTTCTTTGCAGAAACAGCGTGTGGAAGGACAAAAGGAGACGTGTATCTGGATACCACGTGTGCCCCCTCAACCCACGCCCGCCACACCTACGGACGCCACCCACGCCCGCTGTACCTACGTGCACGCCCGCACACACTACTTCCTTGAGAGTAGGAAGGTCGTGAGTGCAGTAAGGAATCTTAAGGTTTACAATTAAGTTCTTTATAGCCAGGTTAGCGAGTGAATGGTGTGAGAGTCTTTAATAATCTTTCCGTTTCAGGGGAAGCTTATTTAAATAAACTAAAGAAGCTTGTCTTACTTTGTCACGGGGTTCTTTTTAACTCCTTTTCTCTGGACTCGTTACGATAAATCTGTAGGATAATTACAAGCCTTCCGACACCTACCTCTTTTCACTCACCTTCGGGAGGCTCTGTATCGCCTAAGTTTTAAATCTAATGTACCCAGAGTGTTTGGCAAATTAAACAAGTAAGACAAGCTTCTTTAGTTTATTTAAATAAGCTTCCCCTGAAACGGAAAGATTATTAAAGACTCACACCATTCACTCGCTAACCTGGCTATAAAGAACTTAATTGTAAACCTTAAGATTCCTTACTGTACTCACGACCTTCCTACTCTCGAGGAAGTTGTGTGTGCGGGCGTGCACGTAGGTACAGCGGGCGTGCACGTAGGTACAGCGGGCGTGCACGTAGGTACAGCGGGCGTGGGCGGCGTCCGTGGATGTGGCGGGCTTGGGTTAAGGGGGCACACGTGGTATCCAGATACACGTCTCCTTCTGTCCTTCCACACGCTGTTTCTGCAAAGAAACTCCACCACACACTCCAAGGGGCAGGACAAACCAGACTCCACCTTAGACTCCACCTTAGACTCAGCCTCTCCACTCAAGCTCCACTAGCTAGCTCATAGACCACGTGGCGTCCACCTTGGACCTCTCCACACAGCTAGACTCAGCCTCTCCACTCAGAGACAACTCCACTTAGCTAGCTCAGAGAAACTCCACCTAGAGACGACTCCACTTCACTAGCTCAGCCTCCACGTGGCGTCCACCTTGGACCTCTCCACACAGCTAGCTCAGCCTCCACTCAGAGACAACTCCACTAGCTAGCTCAGCCTCCACTCAGAGACAACTCCACTAGCTAGCTCATAGACCACGTGGCGTCCACCTTGGACCTCTCCACACAGCTAGACTCAGCCTCTCCACTCAGAGACAACTCCACTTAGCTAGCTCAGAGAAACTCCACCTAGAGACGACTCCACTTCACTAGCTCAGCCTCCACGTGGCGTCCACCTTGGACTCCACTCCACACAGCTAGACTCAGCCTCTCCACTCAGAGACAACTCCACTTAGCTAGCTCAGAGAAACTCCACCTAGAGACGACTCCACTTCACTAGCTCAGCCTCCACGTGGCGTCCACCTTGGACTCCACTCCACACAGCTAGACTCCTCCACTTACCTCCACTCCACTTCACTCACCACCAGTTTCTTCTCAAAGAAACTCCACGCAATTCCTCGCGTCACCATACAACTGCAGTCCACCAGACTATGCAAGATTGAAATGGCGACGCGAGAAACAACGTGGAAAAAGAAATTCACCCCCAACCTGACCTCTCTCCGCCGCCGCGCCAGCCAAGACTGTCTGCCGGTCAGCCGGGGTCAGCCTCTCCACTTAAGCTCCACTAAGCCTCTCCACCACACTTCTCTCTCGTGGGCGGCGTCCGTGGATGTGGCGGGCGTGGGTTGAGGGGGCACACGTGGTATCCATATACACGTCTCCTTCTGTCCTCCCACACGCTGTTTCTGCAAAGAAACTCCACCACAGACTCCAAGGGGCAGGACAAACCAGACTCCACCTTAGACTCCACACAGCTAGACTCAGCCTCTCCACTCAAGCTCCACTAGCTATCTCATAGACCACGTGGCGTCCACCTTGGACCTCTCCACACAGCTAGACTCAGCCTCTCCACTCAGAGACAACTCCACTTAGCTAGCTCAGAGAAACTCCACCTAGAGACGACTCCACTTCACTAGCTCAGCCTCCACGTCGCGTCCACCTTGGACCTCTCCACACAGCTAGCTCAGCCTCCACTCAGAGACAACTCCACTAGCTAGCTCAGCCTCCACGTGGCGTCCACCTTGGACCTCTCCACACAGCTAGCTCAGCCTCCACTCAGAGACAACTCCACTAGCTAGCTCATAGACCACGTGGCGTCCACCTTGGACCTCTCCACACAGCTAGCTCAGCCTCCACTCAGAGACAACTCCACTAGCTAGCTCATAGACCACGTGGCGTCCACCTTGGACCTCTCCACACAGCTAGACTCAGCCTCTCCACTCAGAGGCAACTCCACTTGCTCTCCGCGTAGACTCCTCCACTTACCTCCACTCCACTTCACTCACCACCAGTTTCTTCTCAAAGAAACTCCACGCAATTCCTCGCGTCACCATACAACTGCAGTCCACCAGACTATGCAAGATTGAAATGGCGACGCGAGAAACGTGGAAAAAGAAATTCACCCCCAACCTGATCTCTCTCCGCCGCCGCGCCAGCCAAGACTGTCCTGCTCGCGGCATGCCGCGGGCCGGGTCATGCTGCTACCCCGCCCGGGTCATTGACATGCCACACGCTGCCATACGGCGTCATTCTGGTTGTGTTAATTTGTAATACACAACCCCAATTTAACATGCGCGTAAATGTTACACATCATGCAGCCATCCCTACAATTAAGTAGTCCTGCTTGCATGCAGAAAATGTCTCCCAGCCTGATAATACCCCCCCATGGATATAATGTAATTTGGGTTCTACCCTCGCTCCTTATCTAGAATGCTAGAAGATGACTGGTTCCGGCACAGGACCTACGTGTGACGTCAAAAGGAATATTCCACTCAACGAAGCGTCCCCACATTCCTTAGCCATGACGTAGCTCTCCTTAGCTACGTAGGCCGAAAAATTCCACCCATGACATACTTGTTTACTTTGCCAAACACTCTGGGTACATTAGATTTAAAACTTAGGCGATACAGAGCCTCCCGAAGGTGAGTGAAAAGAGGTTGGTGTCGGAAGGCTTGTAATTATCCTACAGATTTATCATCACGAGTTCTACATAATAAAATATTATTGTTACAACCAGGAGGTAGAACCTGAACCCGTGACATATAGCTTTGATTTCCTGTCTTTCTAAAGCCTTTGAGTCTGTCCTTAATAAGAAGATAATGAAGCATCTATCAGCTCACAATCTTATCTCTGATTGCCAGTATGGTTTCTGAAAGCCTGGTCTACTGGTGATCTTGATTTTTTAACTGAATCTTGATCATCCTCTTTTAGGGACTTTGGTGAAATCTTTGCTGTCAGCCTTGACATATCAAAAGCCTTCGATAGAGTCTGGCATAAATTTTTATTTAACTAACCACATATGGATTCTATCCTCCTCTCCGTACCTTCATCTCCAGTTTCCTTTCTGACCGTTCTATTGCTGCTGTAGTGGACGGTCACTGTTCTTCTCCTAAACCTATCAACAGTGGTGTTCCTCAGGGTTCTGTCCTATCGCTCATTCTCTTTCTATTATTCATCAATTATCTAAATCTGACTCAATGCCCTATCCACTCCTAAGCAAATGACACCAGCTTGCATTTTTCAACATCGTATAACAGACATCCAACCCAACAAGAATTAAGTGATTCAAGGTGAGATGCCATAGGATGCCTAACTTCTGATCTTTCACTAGTTTCTGATTGGGGCAAAGCAAACCTGTTCTGTTCAATGCCTCAAAAACTCAATTTCTACAACTATCTACTAGACATAACCTTCCAGATAACTATCCCCTCTTCTTCAATGACACTCAACTTCCCCTCTCCTCTACATTAAACACACTCAGTCTATCCTTTATTAAAATCTAAACTGGCAATTTCATACCTCTACTCTTTCTAAATTAGCTTCCAAGAAGTTAGGTGTCTTATGGCATCTGCATCCATCTTTCTCTCCCTCCCAGCTGCTTGCTTAGTACAGGGGCCTTATCCGTTCATGTATGGAGTATGGTTCTCATGTCTGGGGGGGTTCAATTCACACAGCTTTACTAAACAGGGTGGAGTCTAAAGCATTTTGTCTTATCAACTCTCCTCTAACTGACTCTCTTGATTCTTTAAGTCACCGACACAATGTTGCATCTTTATCTCTTTTCTACTGCTATTTTCATGCTAACTGCTCTTCTGAACTTGCTAACTACATGCCTCGACTCCTCGTTGCACAAGGCTTTCTACTTCTTCTCATCCCTATTCTGTCCATCTTTCTAATGCAAGAGTTAACCAGTATCTTCACTTTCATCCCTTACAGTAAACTCTGTAACTCTCTTCCTTTGGCTATTTTTCCACCCGCCTATGACTTAAACTCTTTCAAAAGAAGTGTCAAGACATCTCTCATACTAAACTGGACCTCCACCCCCTGCCCCTATTTCTCCTACTGTTCTCTTTACAGGGTCTAGTGACAAGCGTGATTTTTTTTTATCTATTTTTGTTTGCCCTTGGCCAGTAACCTTTTAATGTAAAAAAAAATAAAATAAACAAAAACTTATTTCAATTATCTGATCTTATAATTTTCTATCGCTAGTAACATTGTGTACTGGTGGTCTAGAAATTAATCCGATAAAAATTTTCTAGGTAAACACAACTAAGTATATACAACTAGGTAAATACACACCAGGTGAAGTAATTCCACTTCATGGTAGGTAGACTTTCCAAGAAGACACACTTCACTGTGAAGACTTCCATTCATTTATTGTCATGGATCAGCATCTACTATATATACTAGGAAGACCAGATAATTTTCTCAAGCCAACATTTACATAAAAAATGTTTCATATATTATAACAAACATACACATAGTTTTACATATATGATCAGTTTTACCCTTTATATAACAGTTCTGACACAATAATTCTTTAACATTTCCATTCACTACAAAACATCTCACATCTCATATATGCACAAGTGACAAATCTTAATGAGATAAAAATAGTAATACAGTATTAACAATACAAATACTCATGTGACCACTCACACAGAAGTACGTTAATATCATTCATGGTAGTTACAGCAGAATCCTGTTTAACTGACCTCTAAATATTCAATGGCAGTATACAACAACTATAGGAAAGACTGGACAAATATAGATGCGGAAATAGGACCACATGAGTGTCGCTCAGGCCTTAAATACTACAACTAGATAAATACAGCTAGGAAAATACACACTTGTGGCATTAGCACAGGCCTATCTTCTAAGAGTTGTACCTAACAAGACTGAACTATTTATTATTCAGCAATTCAGGTATACATACATGGAAAATTTAAAAGTAAAACTCAATTATCCAGTCTTGATTTTGTTCAAAGTAGTCTCCCCTGTGCTGTTCAGTTAAACAGGATTTTACTATACTAGAAAAGAAAGACCTTTGTATCACAAAGTATACTATACATTTACTAATATTTACTAACCTTGAAAAAAAGTTAGTTATCCATCAAAATTAATACAAGTACTACATTGTATTACATACGTACATAATGGTAGAATCCAGACCCAAATGGTAAAAATATTATATTAACTGCAAAGAAATATGCATTCTTAAATGCTAATAACATAATACAGAGGAATCCCAGTTATCTGATATTCAACCATCTAGAATGTCAAAGCATATGACGGGATTGATAGGGGATGGTTTGTGGAATGTCCTACGATTGCATGAGTTAGGTGGCAAACTACCAAGTGGTGTGAAAAGTTTTTATGTGAATATTAGAGTATGTCAGTAGAAAACAGTGTGAACGAGTGTTTTTTTGTTAGAGTGTAGCTACATCAGGGATGTGTGATGTCATCATGATTGTTTGATATTTATATGGATGGTGTGGTAAGGGAGGTAAATGTGAGAATATCAGGTAGATGTCTCAGTTTGGTAAATGCTGATAATAGAGACTAGAAGCTGAATCAGCAACTGTTTGCAGGTTACATTGCCTTAGTGGAGAATTCATTGGAGAAATTGTGTCAACTAGTGGAAGAGTTTGAACAAGTCTATAGATGGAGGAATTTGAGTGAATGGGAATAAGAGTATATAATGAAATACAGAAGGGCGGTTGGTGGTAGCAGGATGAATTAATGGAGAATGGACTTCTGGAGGAGATAAAATTTTATAAATATTTAGGGTGAAAGATTACTGTACATAGAGAAATATAGAGGTGAAGTCTAGGGTGAATGATGTGGGTAAGGTGTTGACAAGAATGAAAGTGTTTAGTTGTAGAGCAATGGGAATGAATGTAAAGAGAAGATTATATGAAGGAGTAGCTTTGCCAACTCCTGCAACATGGAGTATGACAGTAGTGGAAAAGCAGCTATCAAATGTAATGGAGATAGGAGTCTGTGGAGTATGTGTGGAGTAACATGTATGGACAGAGTGAGAAATGAATAGGTGTGAAGAACTGGTGTTACAAGAGCGTTGGCAGGTCGAGCAGTGCATTGAGGTGGGTTGGACATAGGAGAGAATGGAGAAAGTTGGTGAAAAGAATAATGGGATCTAATGTGAGAGGTATGAGATTCAGAGGAAGACCATGAATGGGATAGATGGCAAGTGTGAAAAGAGCGTTGAATGAAAGATGAATTTCTGTGGAGCAAGGAAGGATGATTGTGTGTGATGGAGGTGAATGGAGAGCAGTGGTGAATGCATGAGTATTGATGTGGCATTGATGACTCTTGGAGGTTTCTGTGCATCTGGTGACCTATGGGTCAGATCAGGTGCAGGAAAGAAGAGGGGCACGAGTTATCTATGAAGGTGCAAGTGTAAACCTAACAAGACTGTTGTGGAATGAGTGAGTTAATGCAAATAGAGTAAGTGCCATACATCAGAGGTCTTATGACGCACCCTGTTGTGGATAAGATCCCAGCTCTGTGCCCTATTTGCGTGACTGACCTGACACACTTTGTTTGGCGAGATGCCCTTCTCTTCTCCTCTAGTGGCCCAAGGGCTAAGTGAGAGGAACGTATGTGTGTATGCACGCCTTGTCTCAGCTACCCACATTAGGGGGATGACATCCTGGTATATAGATATATAGACAGATGATACTATTAGTTACAGTATGATATTTGTCTAAAATCAACCATGAGATGTAGTTATCAGGCTATGAACATTACATCATCATTATTAGTGCAAGTTCAATGGAAGGCCTCTTACAGCAATTTCTACTCATCTATAAGGCTAATAATTATGGTTATTCTAATTCTCCAGATGCCTGAGATCAGTCAAGTGAAAGTTAATATGTGACACAAATCAAAGTGTAACCATTTTTATAAACAATCATTATTAGGGCACTAGCAATGAAGCTAATAAAGTACTGTACCGACAACACAAATACTTGAATTTCTTAAATATTCCTTTTTTATATCTCCTTGATCTGGTGGAGTTATTACATTCTTCAATGTAAAAAACATTTGTTCAACTACAAATGCATGTTTCGTTGTAGACTTTAGTTTTCAGAAACACATAACTGTGCCTTACCAGTTCTTGTTGATGAAATTTTCAATTCTTAGACTCAACAGCTTATTTCTAGGAGTCCATCCTCTCTGGGAGCCAGCCCCATTGGATGTGGCCACATATGGAAAATCCTATACAAAACAATTATATGTATGCATTCATTCTATGCTTCCCTTTGACACTTCTAATATATTCATTCACTCATTCCCCAGCTAATACCAGTTAGTGGTCTCCCTTGTACACCTTTAATCTTTTCCCCATGAACAAACCATTCCCATCAATTCTTTCCACATTCCTAACTTGCATCAAAATTACACTGCATAATATCAACATACATACGTATATATATATATATATATATATATATATATATATATATATATATATATATATATATATATATATATATATATATATATATATATATATATATATATATAAGATAATGTTTGTATATAGTATGTGTGTATGTTTATCTTTTTTTACCCATGGCGCCGGTAGGCCGGTTGGCCTTCACCCATTAGTAGCGCGGGTTAGATTTTTTAAGTGACGCCTTGTTTCTTCTTATTGATAGGCTCATGCTGCCAGTGGAAGCTCTTCGCGCATATAACGTTGCAGTCCCGGCGAGGATGGTGTTATGGCAGCATGTGGGTGATCTTAGGCCACTCGACAGTAGTAACGAAGAAAAGTGGCCAGCCCGTGCCAAGGCTCGAACGCAGGACCCTGAGCTGGTATGCCCACTAGACCACCGCCTCCGTGTATGTATGTATGTATGAATGTATGTCCATATATATTCAAACGGATGCATAAAGTGCACTCTACGTACTTAAATATTAAACTGGTATTTTTTTATGGCCCAGCTAATGGTGTGCATCAAATTCACCTTCAACATCATCTAAGGTCATCACCATCATCATCATCAGCCTCCATGAGTCCACTGCAGGGCAAACACCTCTCCCAACTTTCTCCACTCATCTCTTATCAGTTGCCCATCTATTCCAAGATACACCAGCAAAACTTTTTTCAGGATAACAATATGTGGCTAAAAAATGTAGCCGTACCAGTTACATGTAGTTAAATGTATAAGGTTGGAAATAGCATCATATCCAGCAGATCAATTCCAACTTCTTCATGCATTCTTACATCCTGCAACATATTCAGTACATCCTCCTCAACCGATATAAGTGGGAAATAGCCTCCATCTCCCTCAACTCCCATCCACTGTGATGGGAAAAGCTTTAGGTGCACAACATGAACATGAACACTTTGTTTGAAATAGGTCATTGTGCACTGCATGGTATAAGTATAAGTACAGACAAAACTTCATGAAAATAGCAGAAAGTAAAAAGAAAATTAATTAGTATTTTCACTTATGAATTATCAAGTCTCTAACTACATTGATGCTTCCTTCACACTTTCCATTTATAACCTAAGCATTGGCATATAAAAATTATGAGCAGAGTATTATTGTAAAGCTTATTACAACGAGTTTTTAACAAAGATGAAATCATTCGCTAACCAGTTATAGTGGCGCACCTCAGAGTGCACGAAATATCCCTTAGTCTTCATGTAGTCCTCAATGGCATCCTTCCCCTCAGGGTCATGAATGAACTCCACTGACAGCGTCTGAGAAAGCATAACATTGATACACATTACAAACAAAATCTAAAATAACAGCTCATATCAGTTTCTTCATATAAAATGGAATAGCATAGTGTTTTATATTGCAGAGATGTAAGGGAGAGCAAACACAAGTAAGGAAGGAAAATATGACCAACTCTAAGGTCCACTAGTATGTCCAGTCAGCAAAGACTGTGTGCAAGCAGTGCCAACTATACAATGACATCGGAAAAACATGTCTGAGGACAGAAACATTTCCTTCCAGTGTTTTCTTGTATGAAACTAACTCTCTTTTCCTTCACCACTTTCTTAACCTCCTCTGTCCACCATGCATTCCCTTCCTTCTCCCCGACTTTCACCATTTTCCTCCCCACCACTTCCTCCATTACATGCAACAACACATTTCTGAAGGTATCAAACACCTCAGCATTTACATTTCTTGTCACATTCTGCCATTCAGTATCCAATGGTTCAGTCACTTTGCTTGTATTCCTCTTTTATTCCTTCATCCTTGAACCTTTAAATAATAAGCCTCTATCTCCGTTCTCTTCCTATCTTTTCACCTGTCACTCATTTTCATTTTCTCTTGAAGTTAGTTGGGTAATTAACTCGAGAGAGTTCTATGGACAGGAGAAAATGGAGACTCATGTCAGGGCCATCCCTCAAATGTTACAAGTAACAGGCATCAGTGTAGATAGGTAAAACCAATAGGAAACCATATGAAAATCATGACACTGCTAAAAAAAATATTACAAATTTTGAATGTGATAAAATCCATCATCAATATTTCTTAACAGTTCTTACGTGAGTGAGTCTCTGTCACCAGTTAGTAGGTCAAACAGCTGAATAGCTGTATAACTCATCTATAAAATTCCTTGCTTTTTTGTGTTGAACTAAGAGTACTTCTCGTGTTATATTTTGTTATATTTGGAGAGGGATCACAACAGTTATGGAGGAGAGCAGTATCCAAATATAGCATCTGTTCTATGGTCTGCACATTACTATTTATGGCAATACCTGGATCTTTCTTTAGAAAATGGACATGTAAGAGTAACATATTTTCCAACATAAGGATGGTATCTCTTACCTTAATATCAACTTTTTCCCATGGAATGGTTCTGAGCACATCAAATTCAGCCCCTTCTACATCCAGGCTGAAGTAGTCCACTGTGGTGACATTGAGGGCAGTCAAGAAAGAAATAAGCGGGAAACACTGAACATCCACTACTGTCCCACCAATGGCCTCTCCATTCTTCCCTACAATGTGTCCTCGGTTATCTTCTTGCTGGAACGTCACCTATGGATATGTGGGACTAGTAAAATTCCATTTTTGTATGTGGCATGTTCTACCTTATTAAACAATTCAGCCACTATCCTTACATCCAATGTAGCGAAATCTCACTCTTCTCTATTATACAAATGTTTAACAGAAACACAAACCACTGTGGGGTGAGGTGTTGGAGCCAGACAGGTGGGAGACATGTAGGCTTTTCTGTGCTTGTTGACCATCTTATCATAATTCTTAGGATCAGCTTCAATCAGAAGTCCTTTCCAGCCTCTTTTCCGCTCAAAGAAAAGTGTATTTGAGCGGAGCTCTCCATCAAGGGCACCACACTCTACATAAAACCCATTCAGCTGGAAAATATTTGTGTGTGTTTATGTGTAGTAATGTGTCAAAACTAAAAGTAACTTTCTTTTCATTCATCTAAAATTTTGACACTGAATGCAAACCTATTAATAGTTTACTATAGTCATATTGTTTCTGCACAGTGTATGATAGTTGTGGGAAATGTAAGTGTGAATGCCTGGTTGTTCAGTTTGTTTCACATGTGAACACTGTCCTCTACTGTAGTGATTGTTCACTACAAATTGTGAATAGTATCCATGTACAAATGCATACATGGCTTCAATGTGAGACTACCTGTGAGTTAACCACCACTCTTCATGACAGTTGGCTGCTACTCCTCACACTGTTGCCCTCCATTGCTCCCTACAATGAGTGTTGAGTGTTCTATGCACATAAGTAACCTGCACCTAGATTATTAGTTTACGGTCACCTCACCATGAATTTATGCACAAAACACGCATGACTTTGTTGCCCATGAATATATGATCCTGTTAGTCAGTTTTACCCACTACTATGGAACAGTTCTTAACATGTTTAAGTGCACCATCCTCATCAATGAGTTAATGGAACAAAAAATCTATAATTCTTATATGGTTAACAAACATTAAATATCAGTATAAGGAGCATATGCCATGCATGTGCAAGATGAGCCAAGAATTATGATCAGCCTCTGTACATGGTTAAGATAATATCCAGAGTCTAAAACACCTTAAGCATGTGGCAACACATAACTATTCCTTAGAAGCTACCATCTTTAATCTGCACACAACAATATATATACCAAACTACTTATAGACTCAGAGAAAGTGGTATTTGTTGATGTACTCATATATAGAGAAATTCAAAGATAATCAAATGACTGAACATCTTCAAAAACAGAGCTTCCACATCCTCCAATTTACCAGGATTAATCACACATAATCCTACAGCATCTTCTGCTTATGGCAAAGATAACTCACCTTTCCTTTAAGAAGAAAATCAATCCTTTGACCCTGTCCCATGGAGGGGTTCTCCTCATCTGGCTGAGAGAGGTTGTACGGCAAGAGTGATGGAGCAACCAAGAAACGTTCTCTTAATGTCCGCACCACCAGGGGATCATCTCCCTTCAGATAGCCTTTGTTGAAATCTTAAAAATGTACAAACAGGAAACTGACTATTGAGAGAAAGAGGGGAAGAGAGATAAAACAGATAGATAGATAGATTAATAGATAAAGACAAAAGCTACTTCCACAAGTAGCTAGATCTTAATGATGAAACATTAATAGAAGGTAAAGTGGGGGCACACGCTGTAGCTGTGCATAGGTGCGATTGCTCATCTACCGTCACATTGGCCTTTGAGCTTGTGGTGGAAATTAATCCATTACCCTGGGACACAGGGCCACTGTGACATCCGAGTTTCACACAGTTTACCTTCCCCAGGTTTTACCTAGGCACCCATTTATCAACCAAACCGCTTGGGAAGATGAACAACTGGGTGAGCTGTGCACCAACCGCCCTCGTCCGGGATCGACCTCAGGCCAGCGGATTCATAGTCAGACGTGCTAACCACTGCACCACTGAGTCATTTATTAATAGAAGGAAGGTATAAAAATCAAATTATGGAGACAGTAACCACAAAGTAAGTCATGGGCTGACATATACTATAATAGTCAACAATATGCTGTTCAACACTCCCAAAATAGTAAATATATAAAGTTTCTTACACTGTACATTCTCAATATCAATTCATGCAACATAGAACTACAGCAGGTGGCATCCATGCCATTTGGGTGTCAAATGTAGAACAATGTAACATCTGCTGATACTGACAATGAAACGCATTATATAATATCGGGCACTAATCCACTCTTCCACTCCATTCCTATGCTCCCATTTCAGGAACAGATGAGCAGTTTAAAGGAGTGGATCAATTTTTTTACCATGTCCATTCCCATTCTTTTCTTTTTTTTTCTGATAAAGCTTTGTAAAAAATATCTCATAAAACTTTTAATCTTTAATAATTGAGTTATGTTTATAACAAATTATGTTGAGAACTATTCCTGCATAGTTTTAAACTGTTTTATTTAAAAATGGCTGTTTTGTATGAGAGATTTTGAGTTCATTCAACCACTGAACAAAAATTTTATATAGAAAGTTTGAATTTCCTAAGTTTGAGTTACATTCTTTGTATAATTACTTATCAACTATCTATGGTTAAAGGCAATATAGTTACCTTGTAAGTTTATTCATAATTATAGACTTCTGAAAAGATCATTTTCTTTGTTAAATGAAAATAAAGTAGGGCGGAGGAACAGTGTAGTCCACAACCATTGTTTGGGTGGATGAGCAGAAGAGGAAAGTGAACTACCTCTTCCTGGGTAGGAGCAGAGAGGAGAGTTATGTTCAAATTTTAGGGAGTGGTGCCCATGGTTGCCTATCACATACAAAAAGAACACTAACATTACATTTCAAGCTGATGATGAACATGTGACACATTTTCATCATCAGCATAAAATTACTGTCCTCTGATGTTTTAATATTTCCTATCTACATCAATTACAAATTGCTAGAGGCAAATTTGGTGATATTTTATACTGCAATCAGCAACATTTGACGTGATTAAGTTAAAATCAAGAATATACCTCTATATAATCAATCAGATCACCATATACAACTATTTCAATAACTATAATAAATTTATATTGAACATTATATATAAGCAGTAGAGATAGTAAATCACATCCAAACTCATCTTGAACTTGATATCTTATAATTAAATCCAAACATCAGACAGAAAGCAACATCCAAAAAACAAGTCACACATACCTTCAATAAATGTCTTCTTAACAGGAGGTGAACGAGGAATAGGGTGCAGGAGTGTATTGAGAGAAAAGGATTCTGAAGTGAAGGCAGCCATAACAAGGACAAAAAGGAATGCCACACCTAGATACAGTAGTAGGCGAACCCGTACCATTGTGACCTGTGAAAAACAAAGAAAAAAACTGTGCAATAATGTGTTTAATCCTTGCCATCCTGAGTGCAGATGAAGCTCACATTTGCTAGACAAAAAAGTAATAGGCATTTCCTTATGAGTATTTTTTCAAGCTGTCATGTCTCACTTATAAGCACAGCCCATTTTACAGTAGCTCACAGGATGAAGCAATACTATGTTACTGATTATAACATCACGAAGCTATATTTCAATAGTGAAAAGGAATGTCACTCATTGTTCACTTAGCCAGTGCAGCAAAAGGCGACAAAGCTTATAAGAGGATCTCTGACTGCTGAACAGACAAACAAACAGACAGACAGACAGTTAGAGAGACAGACAAACAGACAGATTAACAGCCTGACTAGTATGCCACATGATACGCTGACAAATAATATATGTATATTAAATAAAGCTTTTACTATACATAATGTTCATTTTTTAATGCAGTTTATAGTTTGCTGATTTTAAAGAAAAAAAATTTTGTTCACTTAAATTAAAGTTATATAAATTCTATTACAGGTACATAATCTTAATCCTGAATTTTGAAGACCAAAAACAGAAATTATCTAATTTTTTTCCATTTACAAAATTTTGGCCACTTTTCAGGCAGTTTCTGAAGCAGAAGGTGATAGGCCTTGGCCTCTTTTTTTTTGGAAAAGATTTATGGGGAAAGCAGACTACCTGGCTACACTGTCAATGCCAATGTCAATGTTCCTACCAGTCAGCTGGGTGTAAGCTTCTCAATGATATTTTATTTATTTTGGTGATTTTTTGTTTTAACTTTGGAGACTGAATGTCAATGGAGCTGCAAATTCCCCTATGGTTATCAGTGTAAAGCAGAAATGGAAGCATCTATCATTATCAATAACATAGAATGTAGAGATATTGTTAAAGCTTAACTGTGGTGTGGTGTGGTGTGGTATGCGGTGTCTTACTGAAGATTGTGGTGTGGAAATTATCACTGTATATGACTTAAGGGCGAATATCTGAAGAAAAAAACATATACATTAAAAAAAAATTTCATGGTTGTGTACCCTTCAGCCTCCTTGTCCAAAAGTTTGCAAAAGGTGGGACTGGACCAGTTAAATTCTCTAGAATGTCATGTGAATGTCATATATTACTCCAGGATTGATGTTAGTTTACAGTGAAAGAACTTCTCCCCAAACATAGGTTTGATAAGGGAGAAACTAGTTGTCTGTATTATCTTGCCACTATCTCAATTCACTTTTTATTTCTTTTTTGTTATATCTCGTTCACCATTTAACCAATTCTAATGCAACTTTTAGAATTTGAAAGAGGGATAGATAAGCAATTTTTCAAATGTTACAATTTTTTTTTTCAATTGAGGCAACACATCTAAATAAATCAGCAATATATGCTTCATTAGAACATATAAAGAAAAAAATCTACTCAACTGAAAAGAAATTTTAAAATCTGAAACATTGAACCAATTAGAAATTATATTAAGTTTATTTAGTATTTTTTCATCAACATTGTGTTGCACATAACAAAGATATTTAGCATATCCTTTTGTAATAATTCCTACTGCAAATTATATGAAACTTGGCATGGGACATCTCTCTATTAGAATAAATAACATATTAGGAATTCATGAAAAATTGTAGATAAATAGCAAAAATCTATTTTGCAGCAATTCTATTTTACATTAAATTTAACCTTTCGCAACCTAACCTAACCTAACCTTTGAAACTCAAACCCAATGCTGAGAGCCTTTACAATTAAATGTTGTCCTTGACAGGGAGGGCCGTGTCTGGTCCCGCCTCAAAACATGATAATTAGAACAAGGTGATTGGCAATATCGGTGTTATATGTATATATTTTCGGTAGATATCAATAGGATATATTTGCTAAGGATGATAAGATCTATGCATTGATGATACAGGTGAGAATCAGCAGGCTTCTGACAGCCAACTTAAGAGACAATAATAGTGGTTTGATTAGGTTAGATTAGGAAAATATATGAGTAATGTCGTTGGAAAGTTTAAGCCAAGCAACAAAACGACATGGCGGGGCTGGGACAGGTGCAAAACTTTTTTTTTTTAAATCCTCGGTAAATCTAACTAATAGCATCTCCTCACGGATCACCAAAATATATTCAATTAGATGATGAGGTATGTAATGTACAACACGTTTGTGGTGGTTTTATTTGGGAGACTGCCTAAGTTTGGCCAAAGAGGCTCTTTAAAAATCTGGTAGCTGCCTCAAATTCTAAGTCCACACAGATGTTAAGTTATGGTTAGGTTACGATTATGTTATGGTTAGGTTAAGTTAGGTTAGGTTCGGTTCAGTTGGGTTCGGTTATATAAGATTTTTACATTTTATTACCCAAATCCAGAAAAAAAATCTAAGGTTGAGAACCCTAATTTTTGGGTAATCAAATGTAAAAATCTTATATAACCGAACCTAACTTAACCTAACCATAACATAAACGTAACCTAACCTAACAACCTTAACCTAACTATAACTTAACATCTGTGTGGACTTAGAATTTGAGGCAGCAAACTAAGGCCGTCCCCCAAATAAAACCACCACAAACGTGTTGTGCATTACGTATCTCATCACCTATTTGAATATTTTGGTGATCCGTGAGAGATGCTATTAGTTAGATTTACCAAATCCTCACTTGTGTTTTTCCAGTCTCCCGTCTCCCCTTCAAAAAGTAGTGATTACGTTCGTATTGGTCTTGGTACTGTTTAGGGCTGCGACGATTCAATTTATCATATGAGCCAACGTTCATATCAATTCCGATTTATTAACTCATGAGTGTTATCCGCCATCACACAAGGTCAACTTAAATGTGAGTACTACGAGTATAACACGTAAGTAGGTAGATGTGATAATTTGCATATTAACCACACTTACAAATTTCAATTGAATAATGAATATCCTGATGCATATTTCATTATCATAAGATACTATTCACATCGAATTTGACAACTTTTCATGATGTGCAAAGTGGATGTATTTAGTGGTAACGATTAAGATAACGATTACGGTAACAACATTAAACTTGAACACCCAGAGCTAGATATCATGAACGTGGTTCCAATCCAGCAATACTCAAGTAAAGTGAAGTATAACAGCCTTACCTTAAGTTCAAATAAAATAAAAGGTAGTTAGCACTCCATCACATTTGTTTGTTTACGGAGGAGTACCAGGGGCGAGTCTTACACCTGGGACAACAAAGGTGGTGAACAGGTGTAGGTATATAAGTATGTAAAGGAAAAATGGAAAGAGGGGAACAGAGGTGAATCTAGGATATTTTTTTAATCAAACATTTTAAGGAGAATTTCAACGCGTCAGGAGGGATATATTGCATACCTATATAGATCTGCGGAAAGCTGCACTGGAAATCCTATCTTCCTTTGTGTGTGTGGATGATATTTTTTTTATTTAGTGTGAGTGATATACGTGTACTAACACTGGTGCCCTATGCATTAGTAATAAAAAAAATACGTAGGCTACAAAGACAAAAGGGTAAGGAAGGCAACACTCCCTATACGGCACTGTTAATTAAATATTCACAAGTGGGTGATGACTACTAAGACCAAAAAAGGTGAAAAAACGACTCTGTCCTAGGTGCAGATCCAGGTGTATGTTCTGATACAATGGAATGTAAATTATTGTTCAGTCAAAACACTTTTATGCTACTCACCTTTTTGTTATAGTACCTGTAGCCTACTATTACTTATAAGACCTGCTTCAGACGGTAGCAGGGGACCATCTGACCAATATTAAATCTTTCCTATCTAAATCCTTTGAGATGTGAGTAGATATATATCTAATCTCGAGAAAGAGAGAGAGAGTGGCAAGCGTACATTATGGTGTTCAATGTAGATAACGGTGCGATAACTGTGCGATGCAACAATGAAACGGACACAGTGTGGCGGGTGAGGGGTTTGACTGGTTGTATTTGCAAAGTGTCCCTCATAGCTACTATATTTATATATTATTATATGTGTTGTCTGTGCGTCATATGTATTTTCCATATAGAAACAGGCTAGCTTTCAGATAGAAGCTCTCCCGAAGGAGGGCCTCTTTATCTAGCCTCATGTATATTTGTATATATATATATATATATATATATATATATATATATATATATATATAGTGCCACACCTGACTGGATTACGCCAGCCTCCACGAGTCGCCACGCGGAGCACGAGAACGGTGCTCGCTAGTGGTGACAGTGTTGAGGTGCCGTATTCCCGTGCCAGCCAGCACCAATGCACCTTTGTGGACCGCGTCTCCAGGATGTGGAACATTTCTACGGCCGCCGTCCCTCACACCCAAGTGATGAACACTCACAGTGCCAAACTGGCGGCCAATACCTGGAGACGGTCACAACCCACCCCACTGACGCTGATAAATTTGTGACAGTGAACCGATACCACAGTGCCAGAAAAATGCACTGAAACTGGTGGATTTTTTTATGTGTGTAGTGAGGTGCTGTGAGATGGAACACGTGTATATATATATATATATATATATATATATATATATATATATATATATATATATATGTATATTTATATGTAATTGTATATATTTACATGTAATCTTATATTTAATGTTTAATATATTAATGATTACCCTTAAGATAGGCAGAACACGACAGTTCACCTTTGGGCAAAATAATCTATATAAGTTTATATAAAAAAAAAAAATAAGAGAGAGAGAGAGAGAGAGAGAGAGAGAGAGAGAGAGAGAGAGAGAGAGAGAGAGAGAGAGAGAGAGAGAGAGAGAGAGAGAGAGAGCGACACACACACACACACACACACACACACACACACATACACACACATTTATTTGTTCATTCATGCATTCCCTACTAATAATGTAAACTCATTTAAAAGAAGACTGGATAAGTTCTGGCAGAACCGAGTATTATAGTGTAGTGACCCACATACACGCCACACCTACACACCCACATGCACACACACCCAGAGCCACCTTAAAATGTGGCTGGGGTGTGGCCATCGTGGGGAATACCCGTGTTACAGCGTTGCCACGTGTAGAGATTTGCCGCGCAAATTCAAATCAATTTCGTATTTTAAAAATTTATGAGGCCCGAATCGTGTATCTGGCAACATCATATGTCATATGTGAAGTTTTCTTGAGTGATAAGATGCATTATCCAGAACGAAAGGGAAATTCATTAATAGTGTTACGGCACACCCCCCTTTTTCACTTCCCCTCCAAGGCAGGGTGTCGCCAAAACACGTTACCTCTCCTTAACTGAGGTAACGCTCTCCTGGGGCTCGTGTAGCGGGCGTTGGCGAGACGAGAAAAGGGGTGTTTTTACACAAATCACACACAACCACACTATTCCTTTCCTGGTATATTTACAAACAACACGCTTACAGGGTACAGCACAACATTACAGACTCAGGGCACAAAGAGTTCTCCACAAGAGGTTCACCCAGAACACACACAGCCTCCACAAGTCCACACACAGCAACCTCCACAAGTCCATGCACTCCCTTAGTGAGGACAGGGCCTAAGGAAGCCAGGGATGCCATTTCTCCGGCCACCCTGTCCGCTTCCATCCAAGGCCCTGCCCTTCACTCGCCCAGGATGCACACAACAACCTCCACACAGCCAGTCAGCCACTCGCTTAGTGAGGACAGGCCTAAGGAAGCCAGGGATGCCATTTCTCCGGCCACCCTGTCCACTTCCATCCAAGGCCCTGCCCTTCACTCGCCCAGGATCGGCCTTCCTCCGCTGTGTCCCTCTGTCTCTGTCTCTCTCACACTCCTCACTCTCTCACTCCCTCGCTCCTTCTCCTTCCAACAACCAGCCACGTCTCTCAAACACACCCCACCACGATTGCGTATCGCTGAAAACACAGATACGTAGGTCGCCTTATCTCTGACACATGTCAACTCTCACACGAACCCCTACATCCCCAGGGAGGCCTGAGTGACCTACCGCTCCCTGCCTCTACATCCTATACTTACAATAACTCTATTTACACAACACTATTTACATGCTAAATGCGTCGCCGCAACAATATGTACTGCTTTTTATTAGCAACACTGTAAAATATGTATGCCACGTTTCTTTATATGTTTATATATATCTAAAGATGCCTCGCAGAAATAAGTAGTTGGGAAATCAAGCAAATCCTTCGAAGCTGCAGCAAAGAGTTCAGGATACTCCTCTTTAACAGAAGGCCAAAAGTCTATGCATGAACTTTGTCAGAATCGGATCCTTTGGGTCCCATCGCATGACAGCTCCATGCTCCAACAGTGTTTCCGCTGCCTTTGCACTGAGACCACGTGTTGATGAATGGGCAACAAAAGGATCCCAAACCCAGTCCTAGGTACCTGTGTCAACATCAGTGAAGTACTAATTGAAATGTTCATTCAGTACGGTAAGATGACAGCAGATGTGATTTCTTACCAACTCGACTAAGTTGTTTGTGTCTGAAAACTCCGTGAGTTGTGGGAACATGTTGGTGATCCCATTCAAGACCTTCTTCCACTCCTAGGCTTGGCAAAAAAAAAAAAATTTAACACAGTATGGAACCCTGTAACAGTGTATATAGTACCTTATCCCTATCTGATAATTTTATATATATATATATATATATATATATATATATATATATATATATATATATATATATAATGACATTCAACCAGTGTTGCCAGATGGCTCTCACGAAAATCGGCTGTATATACCACTAATTTTGCTCCAGATTTCGCGGACCCTCTACCAAAGTGCCAGGGGTCCGCGGATCCCACTTAGAGAACCGCTGCCATATGGAACAAGACACAAAGCAAATTATGGAACATTTCTTATACAACAAAGAAAACATTCAACAGAAAAAATAATCCTTACATAAAATCTAGAAAATAAGGGACAAGAAAATAAAGGAGTGATACGTAGAACACGAAATATATAAGAAAACTAAAGGAGGCGCCGTTGTAAAGATCTGAGGTAGCTGTCTGCTCTGCTGTCTGCTGTGACTGTCTACCGGCACGTGTCTGTCTGTTTTAATAAGGGTGCTTTAGTGTTTTTCTAAAGTGCAGTTTCCTTTGAGAAGATGGTGATCACGTCCCCAACACTGTTTGCCCGTGCTAGGGGACCTGACCGGTATTGGAGGAGGAGAAGAGTGTTGTCACTGTCAGCGGTAAGAATGTGTTGTCTTGTTTCCTATATCTGGCTGATATTGTTTTGTATTATTATGGTGTATTATGTTTTAAATAAAACATATCCTCATTATACTAATCTTAACGAATTAACAATACGCAAGACAGGTAACCAATCCACAGGTGTAATTTCGGATGGATCCCCCCCTTACTCCTTCCTGTCTGTTTTGGTTAAAAAAAAAAAAAAATTACTTTCCTTACCTAATAAAGTCTAACTTGGGTAAAGATTCGGAAGACGACCCAGTCTGGTTTTTGGACATAGCAATTTTTTGGTAAAAGTACAGAATTAGGCCTTCTGCCCTTTCTTTTTTCTCTCCTTCCCTACATACTAAACAGTGTACTCAACACATCTGTGAAGGTTTCAAGAGGTGGTCACCATTATTTACCTCGCAAAACGTCTTTGAAGTTATGTTATGTTATGTTGGTTAGGTTATGTTAAGTTATGGTTAGGTTAAGGTTGTTAGGTTAGGTTAGGTTACTGTTATGTTATGGTTAGGTTAGGTTCGGTTCAGCTAGGTTCGATTATGTAAGATTTTTACATTTTATTACCCAAATCCAGAAAAAATCTAAGGGTTTGAACCCTAACTTCTGGGTAATAAAATGTAAAAACTTTATATAACCGAAACTAACTGAACCGTACCTAACCTAACTTAACCAAACCATAGCCTAACCGTAACTTAACCTAACAACCTTAATATAATCTAACCAACATAACATAACATAACTTCAAAGACGTTTTGCGAGGTAAATAATGGTGACCACCGCCTGAAACCTTCACAGATGTGTTGAGTACACTATGTATAGTAAGTAGGGAAGGGGAGAAAAAAGAAAGGACAGAAAGCCTTATTCTGCACTTCTACCCTCTCCTTCCCTACATGCTATACATAGTGTACTCAACACATCTGTGAAGGTTTAAGGCGGTGGTCACCATTATTTACCTCGCAAAACGTCTCTGAAGTTATGTTAGGTTGGTTATGTTAGGTTAAGTTATGGTTAGGTTAAGGTTGTTAGGTGAGGTTAAGGTTATGTTATAGTTAGGGGTAAAGATTCGGAAGACGGACCAGTCTGGTTTTTGGACAAAGCACTTTTTTTTTCTGATAGATTTTGATGTGTTTTGAATTAATCTGATGTTTGTTTGTTGTGCCAGGCAATTTTTTTTTTTTTATTTATTTATACCCAAGGTAAAAATTGCCACACAAAAAAAGACAGATTAATTCAAAGCCATCAAAATCAATAAGAGAAAAATTGCTTTAAGTGACCCTAAGCAAACCTAATTAAACTCAACCTAACCTAAACAAACCTAATTAAACCTAACTTAACCTAGGTTAGGTTAGGTTTAATTAGGTTTGCTTAGGATTACTTAAAGCAATTTTTCTCATATTGATTTCGATGGTTTTGAATTAATCTGACTCTTTTTGTGGCAATTTTTACCTAGGGTAAAATTGCATGGCATAATAAATAAACATCAGATTAATTCAAAACACATCAAAATCTATCAGAAAAAAAATTTTTGTCCAAAAACCAGACTGGTCCATCTTCCGAATCTTTACCTGGTTAGGTTAAGTTAGGTTCGGTTATATAAGACTTTTACATGTTATCACCCAAAAGTTTTCAACCTTAGTTAATTAGGTTTGCTTAGGATCACTTAAAGCATTTTTTTCCATGTTTTTGATAATATTAACATCAACGACTATGTAACTACCAATCTCACAAGCACCACTCATAAGAATGGCTTCAAGATCATTGGTAAGCGTTTTAGATCAAATGAAGCGAAGCACTTTTTCTTCAATAGAATTGTAAATGTTTGGTATTCTCTCCCAGCACAAATAGTTAACAGTATCACAATTGAATCTTTTAAGAAGAAGCTTGATAAGCACTTAGCAACAGTCCACCAAATCACAAGGATTGCGAGAAGATGCAAGAAGACCTAGAGAGTATGGATAGCTGGTCTCGGAAATGGTTGCTAGGTTTTCACCCAGAGAAGTGTTGTGTCATGAGGATTGGAACTATAAATTAACAGATGTATAAGTACAGGATGGAGGAAGAACTAATGGAGGAAAATTCAGAGAAAGGTTTGGGAGTAATTATTGACAAACGGTTGAATTTCGAGGAACACCTGGCTGAGAAAGTGAACAAGGCTAACAGAATATTGGGTATTATCAGAACATTTATAACTCTGGACAAGATAATGTTCAAGGCATTATATACAGCTATGATAAGACCCAACCTAGAATATGCAAATCAGGTGTGGAGTCCTTATAAGAAGAAAGATATAAATCATTGAAAATGTCCAGAGACGAGCCACCAAGTTAATACCAACACTGAAGAACCTGTAATATGAGGAAAGATTGGTTAAACTTAACTTACCAACCTTGGGGTACAGAAGAGTAAGAGGAGACATGATAGTGGTGTTTGAAATAGTGAATGGTGGATATGATGAAGAAGTATGCAGGGAGCTGTTTGAGAGATCTGAAGAAATGGGAACAAGAGGACACAGCAAGAAGTTGTACAAGAGAAGGTCAAGGTTGGATATAAGGAAAAATTTGTTCAGCAACAGTCATTAATAATTGGAACACTGCCAGATGAAGTGGTTAAGGCAGAATTAGTGTGGACTTTTGAGAAGAAATTGGACAAACTGTGGAAAAATCAAAGACTGAAATATGATTACAAGGCATATATGGAAATGAATTCTGGGAACTAGCACGTTCAGCACACTGACCAGGGGATAGAAAGTTTGGAACTGGAGTCACAGGCCTGAAAGGGCCTCTTCCAGAAACTCATCTGTAAGAATATAAATGGCAGGATTCCTCTGTACTATTTGATATTAAAGAAAAAAACAGATTAGACATGTGTTAGCGGCAAATTGGATTATTTGGGAATAATCAATGATAAAAAATGTTTTTGAATACAAAAAGAAGTGATAATAAAGAAGACAAGGAAATTAAATTTTATATATTCAATGATTGGAAGAAGTTGTTTGAGATTGGAAAATTGGAAAAATATTCTGGAAGAGTGTAGTGTTACCAGCATTATTATTTGGAACCAATGTAATGGATACGACCTAGAAAAAAATGAAGGCATTACAGAAAGGAGATAATAGAGTTTATTGGGAAATATTAGGACCAGCAGAATAAAGACAGACATTAGCATTGAGGGCAGAAATAGCAAAAGGTATGAAGGCCTCCTGGCTAGTACAGTGGTAGCGCGCTGGCCTTGCATTCGCTTGGTTGGCAGATTGAGTCCCTGCCCGGGCCCGTAATGCTTAAGCTGTTTACTGAGGAGGAACTGCTGTGGTCTGGCACCACAGTGGTGCAGCGGTGGTCCACCATGGCTGTGAGGCATAGACCTCTAAACAAAAACCTAGTAAACCTAGTAGTAAGGCCAGATTGATAGAGACAATGGAAATACCTAGTATATTTATGGAAGTGAAAATTAATTGCTGAAAAGAATAGCTGAGGTTATGAAAGAACTGAAAAGAAATAGATTGATGAATGAGTTTGTTTGAGGATTAGGAGTTGAAGGCATGACAAGTATGAGTGAAGTATTAAATGAAGAGATATGACATGGGATGAGTGAATGGGATACAAGAGACTGTTTGAAAGAAATGCATGAAAGGGACAGCTTGAAAACAAAGAAAATTTAGAGAATCAATTGGAGGGCAGAATAAAATTTATGACAGTAAACACGCAGCAATGATTTAATTTGAATATAAACCAAACAACCTTAATCTAAATTGTAAAAGGAATTAAAGGTGAAGATACAAAGTGTGAATTATGTGAGGAGGAAACAGAAGACGTGAAACAGTTCCTATTTTGGTTTCCAGCCTACAGACAAGAGAGGAAGAAAAGTTTTAGACTACAACAGCCACATCAGGAAGAGAACATAATTGGATTTTTTTTTAATGCTATCAGGATTGAGGAGCCTGAGGAAATAATTTGTAAATTCTTGCAGATAAGGGTTTTCCCTTATCTGCACCTCACCCAACTCTTTTTTTTTTGTTGTTAGCTTTATCATATCTAGAGTAATTGTAGCCAATTTCCTGAGTTTGGCGTAAAATTTGATGTTTGCTCTCTGCTCAAATTTGAGGTGTGCTGTGAAAATGTAAGTGAGCACATGAATTTGGTCACAAAAGCGAGTGCAACATAGGTCCCAATGATGATAGCAAAACACTATGTAGCATAATCCTAAAATTCATGCCTCCATTATAAGATCCTTCAGTCTATTTTAAATATCATTTCTTTGTTTAATTTTCAGCTTCTATCAGTCAGAGTTTGATTCTTAATGACTTTTCTTCCATTGCAGCATTTCTATGGTCGCAAGAAGAACTGCTACAGTATTGCCATCAAATATGTTCATCGAGCTCTGCGGTTTAGCACTTTGGCACGAAAACTGAAGAAACGTGATGATGTAAATGTAAGTATTTTTTTTTCTCATACTTTTGATGGAAATCAAAAGAATATTAGTCTCTTATGGAAAGTTTGCTTTATTTCATTGTAGAGGCATCCTATGCCCTTCAAATGTAATACACTCTGAAAACTCCATGCAGAGTAAAAGGTAAAATGGAGTCACACGCTGTAATTGCGGGCGCTCATCTCCCTTCACATCGGTCATTGAGCCTGTGATAGAAATTAATCCGTTAACCTGGGACACAGATCCACTGTGACATCCAAATTTCCATAGTTTTCCTTCCCCAGGTTTCCCTAGGTACCCATTTAGGAGGATGAACAGCTGGGTGAGTTGTGCGCCGACTGCCCTCATCTGGTATCGAACTCAGGCCAGCGGATTCATAGTCAGACGTGCTAACAACTGCTATGTTTTGTTTTTTGGTGGGCGTGAACCATGGATCAATCACTATTTCTCATCTGTGTCTTGTTTCTTGATGAAAGAAGTCATGAGATGCAGCAAGTGTTTGTATTGTTCCTTGTCCAATTGAATCCATTTGTTCAAGGTTTGGAGCTCTTCCAGACTGAGTTCCTTGACCAGTCAGTGGTTAACACACTTTTCTTGCCTTCTGGCTTTATAGTGACGAGTCTAGATGCATTATGGCACCTCAGCCTCCAAAACTGAGGCAAGTGCAGTAGCGAGGACACCACGTTTGATATGGGTGTCATGATCCATTGTGGTTGTATACATTGTTATGCTGGTGCTGGACTGAGTTGCATTTGTGAAAAAATTTTCAGAAAACTCTTTTTCTCCCCCAAAGAAAGATGGGCTGAAAAATACCACACATTATTTTTTTTTTACGTTAAACTTTCTTTAACTTTTGAAAAAACTTAAAAGTAGGGCGTTGATGGTTATTAATGCCAATGTTTGTCATTGCCAATTAATCCTGGCTAAGTAGCATCAACACCATTTATCAGTACACACTGAAAACTTGCATTTAGGCTCACAAAGAGATTAGACCTCTTGGTAGTGCAACACCAACTGTATGCTATACATGTAAAATATTTTCACTATTGTGATTTCCTGCTTTATATTTGACTGTACAATTAGCTTGCTCTTTATATATTGTAGTGTTTTCTGTTTTTTGTTCAATTTTTTTTTTCTAATTGTCAAAGTCGTCATATCATACTTACCTGATTATTTACTGATTGCTCTCCAATTATGATTATTAATACCTTATATTATCTTTGCCTTGTTATCAGTTGTGGGACACACGCATTGGTGCAGGTTGCACAGAACTGGGTACCAGGTATTCAGATATGAAGCTTCTGATGGATGACAGTAACATCGCTATCAACAGAGTCATTCTGCAAAATCTAGCCGTATGGGAACCACGATCTTTTCGGGTAAGTGACCCCCATTACTTGCAGTTTTTAGATAGATAAAGTTCTGTTCATTGTCAATTTGATATTGAAGGCATGTTTGTGCAGTCCTTAGCATATACAGCATTGCAATGTCAGATACTGATTATATTTTATAGAAATTGTAGCTGTTGGGGATTGTGTTACAAAATCTGGAAAGTGACAAATTAAATATTGTGAGAACATACTAAATGAGAAGATATAAGGCATGTTCAGAGTATTTAAAGAATGATTGCGAGGAGCTGTATGGTAAATATTGGAGAAAGATAAAAGTAAGAGAAGACATTTTGGAAAGATGAGGTCAGTGATGTAGTTAAACATATTTGATGACCATTCTGAGAAATATTCATTAGCAAGTAAAGAATGAGAGGAAAAGTGAATGTGTGAATTGTAATACAAGAGAATACATGCATATATTGGGAGAAAAAAAACCCCAGAATGGACTGTATAGAACTAATACAAGAAATTGGAACTCGAATATATTTTGTCTTGTCAGTAGAATCTATCATTTGCATTGTTTTGAAAAGATGTGGTATCAGATATCCATTATGTATTTATATGTTTGTTGTTTTCTTATGTTCTTTGGTTGCCTCTTATGGCCGTCAGGGAATACAGTGGTAGTATTCTTACAGTCTCTACCACACAGCTAATTTATATTATAATTCTTAAATATCCATATCAACTGATCAATATATGGTACAAAACTTGGGCTTAAAGATAAATAACAATGAAGATAGTATTTGATGACATTGGTTACTTCAGGGAAATCTAACTGCCTCTCAGCCCATCCCTATGCCTTGGTACTTGTGTTGCTTCATCATGTAATGCACGTCACCTTGACATTGTTCCGTAGACACAACAATTTGTTCCGCACTCCCAACAATCAAGAAAGGCCTAGAAAGTAATATATTTTGCATCCAGTTTCCTGACATTGCAAAAGCCTTCTTACATAGTACATTTGACCATCCCACACATGCATAACATATATTACATACCTTTACTAACACAAATTTTCTTCTTCTTCTTCTTCTTCTTCTTCTTCTATATCATTAACCGTTGGCGCCAGTAGGCTTATGGAGGCACAGATGGACTTGCCTCGCCTGTTATTTGACGTAGGTTATCAGATTTTTATAGTGACGCCTCAAATGTTTACGTTCTCTCTTGAATATGTTGAGAACGTGCGAGGCTAATCGCTGCTACAGCCTCAGATGCATATAACGTTGTAAGTCCCGTCTGAGGACAGTATAGCAGCAATGTGGGTAGTCTTTGGCCACTCGGTGGTGATATCAAAGAATGAAAAGTGGTCAGCGAATATCGCAGATTCGAACCTGGGACCCTAGGCTCGCTCACCCGAGCGCTAGACCACTGTACCACCGCCTCCCCAAATGAACAAGTAAACATAAAAACATGGTACTGAAACTGAAACAAAGCAGGTCT
The DNA here is from genome assembly GCA_029783475.1 of Metacarcinus magister. NCBI lineage: Eukaryota > Metazoa > Arthropoda > Malacostraca > Decapoda > Cancridae > Metacarcinus > Metacarcinus magister. The sequence continues at coordinate 13,896,067 of JAPQNM010000022.1, forward strand.
ACCACCACACTACCTAAATAGTGTACTACAAAATTCATACATAGCAGCATTTTAGAATTTGGATTTTTTCTATTTTTGTCTATATAATTCTTCAATTATTATTTTTTTATTTATTATTATAAATCTATCTATCCAGGCCAGGCTGTTATCCTCCTAAAGTCGGGTAGCCAACTCAAGGCACACATACACCCATAAATAAACACTTCTCTTACTTAGTCCCTAGGACCCCCATAGAAGAGAAGTATACCCCACCCAAATACTGAGCGTCAGTTCAGTCACGCAATAGAAACGAGGGCGGGGGTCTTATACACAACATAGTTCTAAGGTTTATCCCTGTCATATCATATTGAAGTCATACCCTCTCCCTCCTCACACCTGATATGATCCAAGGGTTACACCAGATGCATGAGAACTTCCTTCAAGGGTCAGCGAGGCTGCATCATTAATCATACATTCACCACCCTCACACATCTTACAGCAGATCCTACTATTCTTTTCACTCATTGGTGTTCCTTCATTCTCTCCATGTGTCCAAACCACTTCAACACACTCTGCTCTGCTCGACCAGCCAACTTTCGTAACACCAGTTCTTTTTTTAACCTCCTCATCTCTCACTTGGTCCATAGCTCTACAACTAAACGCCTTCATTTCTCCCAACACCTTTTCTATATCATTGATCCTAAACTTCATCTCTTTCTCTATTCGTCCATCTACAGTAATCTTGGAACCAAAATATTTAAAGCATTCCACCTACTCAAGCAGTTCACCAATCATCATTATACTAATCAACAGACTATTTTGAATGAATAATCTTAATTTATATACTGTTTTGTTACTTGGCCATTACGTTAAATCTGAAATCAATTATCCAAGGGGCCACCAAATGTTAGGATTTACTTTAATTGTATGCAACTGGACAGTAAATGGTACCAAGAAATACACTCTTGGAATATGCATCTCTAGTAATCAAATGGTGCAGTGTCTTGCATAGGGCCCCACAATAGTAAATAAATCCCCCTGTTGACTTGTATTACAACATTACATAGTCATCAATAGTTTTCAGCCACCATGATACAAAGTGCCATATATTTACTGTTGGAATTTTTTTCTATTTCGCATCTCTTTCAAGAAACCTAAGTTGTCAGAATTATTGTTATTATTATTATTATTATTATTATTATTATTTATTATTTTTTTTTTTTCTTCTTCTTTCTTTCATGCAAATAGTCTTATCATTATTTGCCAGTTATAAGTATTTTCAAGATCATGAAGTATTTTTTCCTATTAATATTGTTGGTATACTGTAAAAAGTCTTTCAAGACATCTAAGACAGTGTTCTTACTCCATCTATGATTTTGTTTTTTCTGTTACACACCTTTTATCAAGTTTTCCTTTTTTACATAACTTATTGTTATTATTCTTTCTCCAGGCCCTTGCACTACTGACCAAAGCCAAGCAAGAAGTGGGTCTGAATTCTCTTGAAGGTCCTAGTCCAGCAGGTGTGGTCACCCGAGGGATGCTGTGAATAGTTTCATCTCCTTCAGATTGACCACAAACAAATGTTTACCAATATGTTCTAAAAGCTAAGTGTGAAAGGTTGTACAGTTATTATTATCCTTTTCAGTAAGGATTAGAGTATATGAAAAGGATGTGTATACAGATACTAGTTTGTATGTGTATAATCACTAATATGCCTATGAAACATGTTTCACCTAGAATGCACAAACAATTACTTGAATAACTAACATTTCAAGATTTTTTAGAGGGAAAATACATTTGGCAACTATTATCCTGATGTACTTACCTGTAAATAAAGTAAACAAAGGTGGTAATTCCTTCATGCATTTTCTTTCTGGGAACATAAGTAGTGTTGACTAAAGAAGGGGTGTTGTTCTCTTCTTAAAAATCCTTCATAATAATGCATGGTTATTGAATTTTCTTTATTATTTTTCCTGTAATTGCAATTCTCTCCTTTTTTTCCAACCAATCCAACAACCAACAGTTTTGTCAGTCATCCGGTAGACTGTATTTTCATTCAAATCCCTAATGAAAGGCATTGTTTCATAAAAATACTTTAGTTTCTAATTGATACAGTACAAATCATTGCATATCACTTAACTGCTGGAATTTAGAGAAGAGTTCAGCAGCCCTTATGAGCACCCACACATGTATTATAAGACCATAGGTACAGTTGTAGATGTGAGATGCTTTATTAGGTTGCACCTTGACATTCTTTGGCACTAAAAGTTATCAACTGTCCCTTAGTGTCGCATTAAAGTTTCAATTTCTCGTTTTAATCTAAAATATCCTATATGTCATATCAGCTAAGTATATCTACTGCATAGTGCTTTTACTGAAACGGATGCCTACTGAAGTTTGTATTAGATATCGCAAACTACATCAGGAAACTTGAGTCTACAACTGTACCTTTCATATGCTGTAAATAAATCTCAGAATGTATGTTTTATTTGTTTTTCATGAATATTACCAGCTTTATTGTTAGTCATAATAATATCATATATATATAACGTATTTCCTGCCATTCAAGACTCATTTTTCCCAAATTTTTTTCTTAAAATCACCCTGCATCCTTTACCCTTATGGTTAGGTTTGGGTAGTTATTTGGGTTAGAGGTTACTGGTACTAGACTAACATTGTAGTCCAGGGAAACTCCACAATTGAATATGTATGAAACATATGTACTACATGGTATAGAAAGATATTGAATGTGATGGAGATGAGGTGTTAGAGGAGTATGAATGGAGTAACATGTATGAATCAAGTGAGAAATGAACTGGTGTGAGAGTTGGTTGATTAAGTAGAACTGGGAGCATTGCAATGGTTAAGGCACATGAAAAGAATGAATGGGGAATGATCAGTGGAGATAAATTGGTTTGATATGAGAAGTGTGGGGTATAATGCGATGCATTATACAATGCATCAGTTTACAATATTTCACTCGTACAATCAATCTGTTTTACTACCCCCTTTTTTTTTTATGATTACCATTTACTTGCATATACAATCAATGGCCTGAGTGGCTGGAGCGCATCACATTTCTACAGGAATTTGTTTACAACCTTGATGCCTCGGTAGCACACTTGCACAACTCGGTTGCCTTGTTTTTCCCATGCCACATTTGAGCTTGGTACTGTGTTACATGTATGTTGTGATCATAAAATCAACACTCCTCACACCTGAGTAGTTCCTTGCCCAGGGTGCAGAAAGCCCCTGAGGCTTCAGGGAAGAGCTAGTAACAATACATTTGCCACAGGGTCAGTGTACGTGGCTTAGTATTAAAGATGGCATGTTGCTGCCTGTGAGGAGAAAGCTGCAACACCCTTACTGGCTACAGGACTGTAGGAAAACACACTCAGATTGGACTGCCCATGATTATAACCACCTGGCAATACAGTAATACTTGACATGGCAAAAATGCATGCCGCCCATTTTCACCCAACCACTTGTCAGCAGTTGAAGTTACAAAGGCAGCATATACTCTGTTTATAGTCACTATTATCACCATCATATCCTGCTGATCTCATGGTCTCGCATAGTCCTCTCTGTATTCCTACTATCACACAACGCCTCATCTGCCAACATGGCCTGGTGTTGTTCCTTCTGCGTGGGATAACAGCTTCCCCCATCCTTATATAGCATCTACCAAAAACTGGTTGCTATGGGATCGCATATCTGCTTTCTCATTCGAGTTTGGCATCTTTCTTGCTCTTGCCTCGGGAGCACTACCTCTGTTGTCAACGTACAGCTGATGATAGAGGTAGTGCAGGAAATTGCACCATGGTATATAACATTATAATCAAAGCTTACAATTAAATCATGCTTTTGTTTTGTTTAATTTTTTTTCTTCACAAAATGGTATTGCAAAACTTACCTGCAACTCCGAGGGCCATGTGCGTTGCTTGTCAACAGAATAGCTTCCAAACTAGAAAGCATATTTAGATGACAGCCTAAACTTTTTTTCTTTAGGTTTTGGATCAGTGAGATTATTTAGCAAGTAAAAAATTTTTTTTAATTTGCCAACACTAGAATGGACATTATATTAAAGATCTCCTGGCACTCAGTGGGTAAAATTGTCATGTTGGGTGACAAGTTTGGTATTGGGTGTGGACCTCTACCCCTTTTCTGCTGAGAGATTTTATAACTTCTGAAGTTTGACTCCGTGAAAACTTTATCAGTATTGAAAGCACTCGAAAAAAGGGGATAGAGGAAATATATGTGAAGATATTTGAAGACATATATAAGGAAAGCAGTGTCACTATAAATCTACATAAAGTCAGCGATAAAATTCCAATACAGAAAGGGGTCAGACAAGGCGACACTATTTTCATATACACTTAAGCCTTGATAATTTGAAGTCGTATAATTAAAAATTTTTATAATTGACCTGTTTCAGGCAGAGTCCTAATTTTTTAACAAATTTCCATAATTACTTGTGAGTGGTAAGTGATCAATGCACAGTACCATTAAAGAAACCTCCGTCCAGCCGAGTCTGTCAGTAACAATGCTCACGGTATGTCGACAGCCTTGTCTCATCACCGTTTCCGATTGGCTGATGCACTCCACGTCCGAATCTGTGCTAATTAGATGCCGTGATGAGACGAGGCTGTTACCATATCATGAGCTTTGTTATTGACAGACTCTGCTTGACAGAGTATAGTACGTACTGCATTTCAAGACTTCAGTATCAGCCATGTTTTAGAATGCGTATAGTATGTATTGCATTTTAAGACTAAAGTATCGGCCATGTTTTGGTGAGTACAAGTACTACAATCTGTGCTGTTTTGGCATATTTTAGTGAGTTCTTATTGTGTGGAGGGGCTAGATAGGTAATAATCAGATCATTCGGACTTTCGACCCAGGTCTCCCCCCATTAGATTGAGTTATAGTGGTTTTAGTGTATTGCAATGGGAAGAGGCAGGAATTCAGATAAATGGAAAATATCTAAATAATCTTAAATTTTCTGATGATATTGTTTAAATGAGTTAATCATCTAACAGATGATTTTGTAGTTGAATAGAGAAGGCCAGAAAGTGGGTTTAAAGGTGAATATGAAGAAAATTTAGGTAATTTTCAACGATTTCATACTGGACCATGAAATTAAATAGATGATGAAGTGATAGAATGTCTATAAAAAAGGACATTTAATTTAGGCAGAAAATTAGTGCAAATCCAGATCATGAAAATTAAAGCAAAACAAGAATAGGGTTGGCATGGAGTGCTTTGGTTAACAATACAATGTTAAGAAAAGTAATTTCCCACTATCATTGAAGAGAAAGGTATATAATCACTGCATTCTACCAGATCAGATACCTAGAGTTTTACACAAGCCTTGGATTAAAAAAAGATTAAGTAATCCCCCCAAGCTTTAGACCATATAGCTCTGCGAGAGTGGTACCCCTCTCACCAGGAAGCTGCCATGAGCCACAATCAAACTCACAACCTATAGGCCACAAGCTCAACACTACCACAGACAAAGCCGGCCCACCCACACAAAAGCTCTGGAACGAAAACTTCAAAGTGGCCAAAGGGGAATGGAGAAAATAATGCTTGCCATAACATGGAAAAATAGGAAGAGAGCATCATGGATTACTTAGCAGACCAAAGTTGAACACATCTTGGGGGAATGGTGAACAAAGGCAGGGCAGACAGAACTAGATGAGATAGGAAGATATGCTGAACTAACCTGGAATAGACAGACAGCTGATAGAGATTGTTGTTGATGATAATAATAATGATGTGGGCCTAAAATAGATTACCCTTAAATACGTGTATTTCAGCACATCCTAGAATGAATGAAACTCTAGAACCAGTTATGTTTGTTCTAGGAAACCCGATTGTGCTTGAATCTGGTGCTGACTTTGTACTTGAGTAGCTGAGAATATTGAAACATGTTACCATGAAACAAGTGAATGCTATACATATGAGGTTCCAACAAAACATTTGATACAAACATCTTTTTTTATTTCACATTTATGAATCATTGGCAATTATTTTCAGTAGAAGAATGTTATTTACAAAATGTATATGTATATACATTACAGAATCATTCTGAAACAAAAAGAAAAGTATATATATATATATATATATATATATATATATATATATATATATATATATATATATATATATTATATATATATTATATATATATTATATATATATATATATGTATGTATGTATGTATGTATGTATGTATGTATGTGTGAAATAAGGGTTAAAAGCTGCTGCTGATTCCAGTGAAACATTAAATAAAGCAATATAAACTAGACATCTGAGTAACAATTTAATTTGGATAGTAATGATGAGTGTGTTCCATATATTTCCTGAACATGCAGCTCATTTGTGATATGACTCATGTTAATCTAGATTGCAAATCTGTTCGTCTTCAATTTTTGACATGTTGATCCCCTTTCCCAAATGCTTTCCACCGCTATGCCACCGCACATACACTCTTTGGAATAGAAACTGAAATCTTACCAAACCTTGTTTTTGCTTCATTTGCAAGTGTGCACACATACACAGTCACGTATGTGTGTATATTTTCTTTGTTGCAGTATACAGGGCCTGAGCTACACATGTGGTCCTGTCCGTATCTATATTTGTCCAGTTTTTCCTTCATTTGTTGTACATTCTTTGCCATTGTCATCTATTCCTTCAGTATATTCCATGTATAAATACTTGGTAATTACTGAAGGAAGAGGTAATAATGGCAAAGAATGTATAACTGAAGGAAAAACTGGACAAATACAAATACAGGATCACGTGTGTAGCTCAGGCCCTGTATACTACAGCTAGATAAATACACACACACACACACACACTTTGGAATTAACATTAGTATTTTACCGAAGATGCATCGTCTAATTTAGTAACTGGATAATAGTAGATTTGGAGACAGGACAGTATGAGCATAGCTTTTTTCCTGGATGTTACGATTAGGTAAATAAGCCAGGAAGAGTGAGTGAGTTAATGTGAATAAAGTAAGCGCCATACATTAAAGGTTATATGGCACTATGTTCAATTAAAAGTCAGATAGCAGAGCAGAGAGAACGTCAAGGCAAAGTAAGGGGACGGAAAGAATGGTTATAGTGAAATGGTTACATCAAATAAAGCATGTGGATTTGTCAAAGAATTGCAAAACCAGAGCCATAATGGAATTTTGAGCCATGATGAAACTTGCAACCTATAGGCCAAGAGCCGAGCACTGTACCGGAAAGCCCCCAGCCCCCTGAGCCATGTTAAGGGATATTTCCAATCATGGTACATTAGAAGAACCTGTGTTAGGAACTATCATGTAAGGAATGGCTTCACTGCATATACCATGTAATCAGTTTGCTATTATTTGATATATAGTTTATGAACAATATACAGACAATATAATATTTGTATGAATCCTGCTTAGAAAGGAAGATAAAAAAAAAAAAAATCTAACTTTTGCTTTACTGCAAACAAGGAACTGCATTTAAAGGTGTTGGTGCCATTTCCTCGACTTGGTTAACAATGCCCATTGACTCGAATTATACATCTCCCCAGGAAGCTGGAAGTTTATCTACATGGTATCTACAAAGTAGTGATCACATACTCTGCATCATTTGTATGATACATACATCACCTATAGGTGTAGTCTTGGGTCAAGTTGATCTTGCATTGTCAGTATTTCCTTGTTGAATGGTGTCCTAAGAAGTTGTTTTTCTGGCTAGCAAGAAGATTGCAGGAGCTGCACCTCTGCCATATGACCTTTGATGTCTGGCACTTACTTTATTCCCATTAATTCACTCACTCCCCCTGAGGTAGAGATACTGGCATTTTACTCCACATACACATAGTTGGCCTTTGCCTACCAAGCAACAGTCTCTATAAGTCGATAACCCTGTCTGAATAAATCCATCAGAAAACTTAAGTTGACACTGATTATATACGTATATTATTCTTGTACTTCATGCCACTATATTGATAGGGATGGCCTGTGGAATGCCCTAAGATTGCATGAGCTAGGTGGCAGACTGCTTAAAAGTGTGAAGTTTCTATGTGAAAAGCCATGTGACATCTGCTATCTGGCACTTACTTTATTCGCATTGACTCACTATTTGAACAGTAGAACATGTATAAGAGTGGGAAATAGCGTGAGTGGTCTCGTGTTCAAGTAGGACTATGTTAGGGATGTGTCATGTCACCACGGTTCTTCAATATTTATATGGATTATGTGGTAAGGGAAGTTAATGCGAGAATGTTAGGTAGAGGATTTCGTTTTATAAATTCTGAATGAGGGGTCTGGGAAGTCCCTCTGTAGTCTTCTGCAAATATACAGCGTGCAGAGGGACAGAAGTAAAATTTCCCTGAACTCTAGATGCCTTGTCTTGGCTACCCCCTTTTAATGGTGATATAAGCTAGATATATAGATGTAGATAAATTAAATAATCCCCCCCAAATTAGGTAACTATAAACCATATTGTTCTGTTCGGGTTAAGGAGAGCACTACCCTCTCACAAAGAAGCCATCATGAGCTTTGATCGAACTCGCAATCTTGGCGAATCATAATCTTGTGATGAGGGTTTATAAGAAAAAACACCTTCCCAGTGTCATATTTCCTTAAATAAACCATTGTTATGGAACAATAACCACAAAAAAACACCCATCATTCTTTTCTATAGCAGTGTTATTGCTTGAGTCGGGAGTATCACAATTTAGCTGTAAGTCGAGAAGGAAGGAGATGATCTCAACTCTAAGGTTGTGTGAATACAGGCTCGTCTGCATCTGTTTGATTGGTTGTTATTAAAAAAGCTGACACTGGCACAGCTCCATCCACCTTACAATAATGTGTACTCTCCTTTCTGTATCGCTTTCATTTGAGGCATAAATTTTTTTCAATAGTGTTTATAGAAGACTTTTAAACCACGTTTGCAGTGCTTGTGAAGAATGGATGAGACTAGTTTTCTTTTAGGCACTTTGAAAGTGTTGGCATTTTATTTCCATTTCATTACATTTCCATATGAATAAACATTAGATGTTGTCCCTTCTCCCTTTTGAGGTGTTGAAATTGATTTAAGTGCCTTCTATTGGTTACAAAGTTAATTTCTTTATGTGTTGCATCGATCTAGGGGTGTTGGAAATTATTTGCAAATTTTCTACATTTGCCATGGTCTGTGTCCCCTAAACCCTGCGAATGTGGGTGATTGCTTGTATACAATCCATGGCAGTTCACATATTAGGTTGCCTGACCAACTAGTCTTGTGATTAGTTGCCACTGTACCAATAATCAATAAATCTGTAGCTGCTGCTAGGCTTACAAAGCCCTCTCTGTCATTGGTTACCTTCCCTATGGTGATTTACACAACTCCAATAGTCTTTCATTTTCTTTTTCAACCCTTGCATGCAGTACCTGGGTGTCATTCTATCAGGGAAGCTGACCATACTTTTCTGATTTCCTGTGATGAAGATTGTTTGTGTTCGTACAGTCTCTTAGAGATTCCATGTAATGTCTCACCAATGTACATTTCCTCACAGCCATTACACCAGATTTTGTATACAACACTGTTGTTATTGCTCTCGTATAAATAAAAAAAAGAAATGTAAAAGTGCGATAATAAGTGTTGCATACAAAATCCTGTGTAATGGCTGTGAAGCAGTGTACATTGGTGAGACGTCGTGTGGAATCTCTAAAAGTGTGCAAACACAAATTATCTCCATCATCACAGAACCAGCAATTCCCTGGCTCTCCATCCAGAAAAGCATGGCCACTTTCCCAGATGAAATGACACCATGTGCTACATGCAGGGTTTGAAAAAAGACAATGAAAGAGTATTGAAACCATAAATATCGCCATAGGAAAAGAAACTAATCACAGAGAGGGCTTTGTAGGCCTAGCAGAGGCTGCAGGTTTACTGGTTATCGTGACAGCAAGAGGTAGACGGCGCGCTAACCAATTAAGATGAGTTGGTCGGGCAACCTCATAGGTGAACCGCCATGGATTGTATATAAGCTGCCTTACTTCCTAGTTTGTTATTCTTTCTGAAGAATACAGAAATTAAGTGCTTCTCCATTGTCCCAAGTTTTTCACCATTCAAATCCCACTCATTTGTCTCTCTTTTATACAAACTGTACTATGAAACATTATTGATATATTCTGCCAGAAAAGAAATGCTGGAGATAAAAAGTAGCTTTCTCTATTACCAAAAAGGAGCTTCAACAAAATATCCCCAGGACTACTGACGGAATGAGTGACTTAATGCGAATAAAGTAAGTGCTATACAGCAAAGATCATGTGGCACTTTGTTAGGCTTAATGGCAAACAGCAGAACAGAGATAATGACAAGGCAATTTGCAATAAAGGATTCAATCCCAGAGATGGTTTCATTAGGAGAAGACAGTGGGAGTAAAGGTTTCTTGGCAGGCAGCTGCAGGTAAGAAGTTTTAGTGATTAATGATGAAGTAGCATAAGTAGACAGTTTTGGAGAGGAAGCACAGGAGCGATGCTTGGTGTTTTGTATACGAATGTGACGTGGGAGGGGAGCAAGGTTTGAAGTTGTCAGGGTTTATTTAGTAAAGGAAAATGATTAGTCACTTTTACTGAAGGAACTACAGAGGAACTACAGAACTCCAGTTTTGTTTAGGGGAAGTTTGTATGGGTATCACCAGAGAAGGTAATCTGCAGTGGATCTACAGTATTTTGCTGGGTGTCTGAATCTTCTGCAGTTTTGGCACTGACAAGGGAAAGGAATGTACAGTTTATTTTATTCGCATGACCCTACTATGTGTGTGTGTGTGCATATATATATATATATATATATATATATATATATATATATATATATATATATATATATATATATATATATATATATTATATATATATTGTAGGTTCTCCTGTTGATCGTGACTATCCATTTTTCTCACTGGAAAGTAGTGATGCCTATTAGATATTTATAAAAATAGTCTGCTCATAATACTTATAACCACAACAATTCTAGGGCCAATTCTGAATACAAATGATGTATGTAGTGATTTTTTAAGGGCAAGTTTTGAGAGGGAAGAACAGTTGGTCATGGTGGTACAGTTAAGTGTAATGGTTTGAAAAATGGAATGATTGTATATAATCAATATGTGTGTGTATTTTCCTCATTGCAGTGTACAAGGCCTGAGCTACACATGTGTGGTGCGGTCTCCGCATCTATATATCCAGTTTTTCCTCTAGTTGTAATACTTTGCCATTATCACTTCTTTCAATCCGTTCCAAGTATCTATACTTTCTCTCTCTCACTCTTTTTTTGGAGCTAATAAGAAACAGAATCTTAAGGCAAATTTTTTCCTTACATTCCAGAGTCTTGAAAAGGTATAATGGGCCTTTAGGATCACAAACCATCTCTTTAGTTACATAAAGTTTGCTTCAGTTGAATAAATTCAACAAAGAAATGCTGAATTATGGCTGTTCTATAAACCTCAATAATATAACAATGTAGAATTTTACAAACATTTCTATTTTATAGTTTACAGGCATTTAATTTTTTTAAGATTTTGCCTCAAAAAAAGCAATATCTAATGAATTATTCATAAATCTTTCCTTTTGCTGTTAATAAAATTGCAGCCATAGGGAACAAATGACTGATGGCTGGCCAACTGCCCTTTCAATTTGTAAATTATACTCACCTTTTCGCATCACTGATTTTCAAGATTAAGGGTACAAATGAATGCAAAAATGGAGATCAGACTGCTCTCAAGATGCCAAATTTATGTCAACTGTTAAATGATACGTCATTGCAATCGCATTGCCAATTCTACATAAAAATAAATTTTTAAAATCATGTATATGTATACATATATACACATATATATATATACATATATATATATATATTGGTCTGGTGAACATCAATTGAACACCGTATACAAAGCCACTAAGAAATATGATTTTGTACCTAAGTAAAGAAAATCCATGGGAAAAAAAATGAGAATTAAGTGGCATTTACACTACTGTAAGGAAACTTTCAGGCTTTTACTTAACAATCTAAAAAATAAATAGAATAAACTATTCACATAACTAGATATATCATTTTTGTATTAATGAAAAATCATAGAAAATGCTTACCGTAAAATGTACATGTGTCATTCCTCAACAGTCACTCAAATTCAAATGAACTTAGGCAGACCTACCTGTACAAACAATTCAATCACTCTCTTAAAGAGCTATCCTGAGACTCCTTGGTTCCATCTTTTGAAAAACAATTCACCACACACACACACACACACCATACATGTTGATAATAAATATGTATAAACACTTCATACATCACACAATCCAATTTGAATCACTCAACCATAAGTATACTTCTATAAAATCTATTTCTGTGTTCGAAATCTAACTGGCCACGTGTCCATGTATAAGACAGAAGCCTTTTTTCGAGGAGAAGCTCTCCGATCACAAGCAGCCAGAGCAGCTAGTCTTTCAGATGTGGTCTGCTCTAAGAGGCTAAAGTCATGTCGCTTCTTCCAACCCCCATGTTTCTTTGGTTCAAGGTCATCCCACCCCAAAGCACTATCATTATCGTCTGACGTATGAGATGGTGCTGGCTTCTTTCGCTTTTGAGTCTTTGGCCAGCCAGTTAAGTTTTTCCGACGTTTCTTAGCACTACGCCCACGTTTAGGTTCACTAACAACAGAACAGTCAATTGTTTCAGAATCACAAAGAGAGACACATTCTGAACTGGCTTCAGTATTATCATCTGCACTAGAAAATTCATCACATGAAGCTCTGTCAGTACACACACAAAAACATGAATCTTCTACTACTTCAGATGCTTCTCGGGCAAGAATATTTTCTGGAATCAAGAAGTCCTTCATGTCATCACAAAGACCAGCTATAAAAACTGGATCTACTTCTTGTGCAAGTGAATTATCAAACAACTTATACTCTTTAGCTGCATTTTCAAAACTTTTTTCAGATTTAGATACTGTCAACAGTCTTTTCTTTTTACCTCTTTTCTTTGGTGGTGTCTTTTTGTAATCAAGTCCTTCAGTTTCTTTCAAGTCATCAATATGTGGACTGCAAACAGGCACATCCTCACAATACACTTCAGATTTCATAATGTGGTCAATGTGTAGCGCTAAGATTGCTAACTCCTCTGTTGACTCAAAAGGTTCTGGAGGTGGCAGCTTAATGGACTCTGGCCCAGGGGTGCTAGTTCCATCTGATGAGGCTTCTTCCACTTTGGGAGGGGCAGATCTTAATACTTTTGTATTTTTAATTCTTTTGGTTGGTATTATGTCAGAAAAAAGAGCCAGAGTTGATGCATGGCACCTAGGAGACTTTCGAACAAGATCTGCAAGATCATTTTTTTTCTTTGCTAACATACCTTTCTTATAACAAAGAAAGTCTCTGACATATTCCTTTGGCATTTCATAAGGTAAAACAAACTTGAGAGGTTCCTCATCATAAGAAAACTCATTATTAGTTACGCCATCTATCAGTCTCTGGTATGTCTGGTACCAGCTCTCTTGCTCAGGCACTCCCTCAAAAGAAAAGTACAAATCTTGTAACTCACTTCTTGAGCAATCTCTAGCTTCTGCTCTTAGAAGTCTGCTTTTTCCTTTACTTTCTGTGCACTCACTATTACTGACTACTGGGACATTAGATGAGGAAACCTCCAGCGGTTTAGTTCTTCCCTCAAGTTCAGAGGTCTTAAGTTCAAAGGACTCAAGTTCAGAGGACTTAAGTTCAGAGGACTTAAGTTCAGAGGACTTAAGTTCAGAGGACTTAAGTTCAGAGGACTTAAGTACAGAAGACTTAAGTTCAGAAGACTTAAGTTCAGAGGACTCAACAATGCTTTCTGAAGTCCTGTTTTCTGATTCTGACAAAGTTTTTCTAACATCACTCTCTTTCTTATCTTCACACACTCTTTTATCATCACTGTTAATCTTTCTATCCTCATCCACACATTTTCTTTTATTTCCTTCACAACCTTTTCTTTTTTCATCTTCAGAAACTTTCTTTTTAGAATCATCAGAGACTTTTCTTTTTTCATCTTCAGAAACTTTCTTTTTAGAATCATCAGAGACTTTTCTTTTTTCATCTTCAGAATCTTTCTTTTTAGAATCATCAGAGACTTTTCTTTTTTCATCTTCAGAATCTTTCTTTTTAGAATCATCAGAGACTTTTCTTTTTTCATCTTCAGAAACTTTCTTTTTAGAATCATCAGAGACTTTTCTTTTTTCATCTTCAGAATCTTTCTTTTTAGAATCGTCAGAGACTTTTCTTTTTTCATCTTCAGAATCTTTCTTTTTAGAATCATCAGAGACTTTTCTTTTTTCATCTTCAGAATCTTTCTTTTTAGAATCATCAGAGACTTTTCTTTTTTCATCTTCAGAAACTTTCTTTTTAGAATCATCAGAGACTTTTCTTTTTTCATCTTCAGAATCTTTCTTTTTAGAATCATCAGAGATTTTTCTTTTTTCATCTTCAGAATCTTTCTTTTTAGAATCATCAGAGACTTTTCTTTTGTCCTTCTCTTTGACATCTACTTTTTCTACATCTTTTGCCAAGCATTTTGTGTCATTCTTTTCCAAACTTTTTGTTTTTGGTTTACCCTGTAAGTCAGGCTCTTCTAAAATAATACCAGCACTACGAGTCACTCTCCTACCATCAACTACAAGCCGTTTTTTACACACTGGTGGCGGTGGTGGTGGTGGTGGTGGGTCCTGTAATCTTGATTCTTCTTTCTTCTCTACTTCTTTTATTTCACAGCCATCCAATCTTCCAGTCTTTTCTTTTTCTGCAGAGGATGAAGTTGAACGTCGCAATCTCTCCGCTGTCTCCTGAAAGTGGTAGTATTCCCTATTGTCTCTTAAAAACCTCTCAGCATCCGACAGTCGCTTCCGCCCTACCTTGCTATTACTGGACGTGATGTCGTAAGAGTGCTTGCAGCTCTCTTTTACTTTGCTACGTGTCTGAGAGGCTGAACCACTCACACTGCAGCTGGTTCGTGTACTCTGAGAGATTGTGGTGCTCACTGGGAAGCCAAAGAAGTTTTCATCATCATCATCTTCATCATCATCATCATCATTCAACATTGTAAGATCGTATAATGTTTTCCTTGTTCGGCTACCTACAGGCCGGCCTCTCTTCCTTTGGGGACATACATCATCCTTCTGTCTCTTAGCATTGGGTTTGGAGTCATCCTCAACAGTCCTTGTAGGCTTGCCTTTGCCTTTGTTTTTCCGTGATGATTCAGCCGTGCTCTCGGATTCATCAGAACAGTCACTTCTAGAGTCTTGGTTTTCAGTACATGCATCATCACTTTCGTCACTTTCACTTTCTGAATCCAGTTTATTCTTATTTCTCATTATTTCTTCCTTTTCATTATAATACTGTTCAGTTTCAGAGATTAGCAACCAATCAGCAGTTTTCCTTCGAATTTTTGCCTTTTTACTTTCAAATTTTTTCCTATCTGCAGGTGAGATCTCAAGAAGAACACTAAAATCTACCTTATCACCATTGTGGTCTATATTGCCATTAGTCTTAGAGCCACAGTTACTATCAGACTCATCACTGTTGGCGCGGCTAACTCTGCGTCCCTTGACTTTGTGAGCCCCATTAGCTATCTCACTGCTCACATCACCATTATACTTGGCACTTACATGGGTGGTAGCCTCATCTAACAGGGGCTCACCATTCTTTGGCTTTCCTGGTTTAGCAGTCTTGTCCACCATATCGAAATATAGCAACTCATCTGCCACACTACGCGAGTCTGAGGTTTCAGACTCTGATTTGTCTGATCTGCAACTACACTTTCGAATCCTTGTACACCGCCGCACCCTAGACACTGGTTCCGGTTTTATTTCAATCACATCAAACTCAGCACTACTTATCCTTTTAGATGCACGACTGCTCCTTTTATGGCAAAAGGAGTCAAGTTTTGTATCTGGTTCTTGAATGAGTCTGACCATTTCTTTGTTTTCTTTAATCAAACTGGCTCTAGAAAGATCAGTGGTTAAACCTAAAGAATCTATCACAGCTTCAGCAGATGTTATTCTCTGTATCACCTTGATTAGTAGCTGTTCTTTCTTGGGTACTTTCTTGGGTTTTACTGCTTTATATACTTCTGGCTTTCTTTCTGGAAGTTCTGTTATTTCAGGTTCAATACTGGTTACATTTTCAATTTTTACTCTGTTCAAGTATATTGGAGGACCCTGTGCTTCATCTGGTTCTTTCTTTATTACTGAATGGACATCTTCAATTAGTTCCACAAGAGGTGCATTCCTTAGACTGGTTCTGGTATTTAGATCTTCAGTCAACTTGCTTTGGGGAATTACTGACTCACAAACTGTCACTTTCAGTGGGCGAGTTTCACCAGCACTGTCCTCGGGTACTATGGCCTTACTCACACAATCACCATCAACTGCTTCAGGTGTGCAACTTTCAACAACTTCACCAAGTCTTTTCACCACTATAGGACAAACAGACTTATGGTTTGAGACCTTGGACACAATAATTTTGGGCACTATAACATCAGGTACAAGAGCTGCTGGAAGAGAGCCTTTGGTGCCCAAACAGTATTGAGTACAGGGTGTGCAGGATTTGAGTGATGAGTGACCAATGGGACACTGCGTCTCCGAGGATTGTGGAGAACTAGGTATGGTGGAGGGAATCTGGGCTAGGTGATCGCTGTCAAAGGGGATCCGGGTGCTCTCCTGCAGATTACTGGGGAAGACACACTTGCTTCTGATGATTAGGTCCTCATCCTTGAGTGCTGATGGAGCCACAAGGGTTGGACCAGAATGTATGGTTTCACCAATCTATGAAAGTAAAAATTTTATTAGGCTAATATATTCTCAATAAATATTGATGTAAGCAATATAGGAAAACCTCAATTATACAATTTTTTTTACTCCACTACAAATAAATGACAATAAAATGCTATATTTTCACACAACAATGTTTATTACATAAGACATCATAATGTCTTATGCAATAAACATTCCGCTGGAATTTATCACCAACAGTATCACTTGCTCTGCCATCTAAGGGACACATTTTTTCAAGCAGCGGACATTTTGAATATCCTGTCTGCTTGTCCAGTAGCAGATTGCTATCCGCTTTCTTATAACTTCTGCATATTTGTTTTGGTCAAATTATCAAAGTAATTATTTTTCTCGTCCATATATTCCTTAGCATCATGAATGTGTCACCAAATATTTTATCTATATGCTTCTCTGGTGATTAGTTATCCTGTATTAACACTCCCAAATCTTTCTCTTCTTTTTCCAATACATTGGATTTTTTTTCCATTTCCCATGTCTTGCTCCATTCATATATCTTATTTACTGTAATTCATTCTGAAATTCTTTACAATCCTTGTGGTTTCTTATCTTCAGTAGTAATTTTACATCATTGGCAAACAGACTTATGTAATTGCTTACTCCTGGCATGTCATTTACATATATTTAAAACATTATCGATGCCAAAACTGATCCCTGTGGTACTACACTTTCCATTTCTCTCCATTCTCAGATTACATGATGTGACCTTGGGTTCAGGGTCAGCTAAACATAGTCACACACTAAAAATTGCACTTAAAGATGTTTTTTTATTTGGACTATTTTTTATATGTATAATAAACACTCAAACTATTTACTAAAGGGTAGAGTTAATTTGTTACATATCAATTTTTTTCCACAATTGATTATATTGGAAAATTTTAAATATTATTGCAGAAATGTAAAGACCATTGAATGTTGTTAATCCTGACAAAGTATTTAGACTGTAGAACACACTATTGTTTTCTCCAAAATATTAAGTATTTGTCATATGCATATATCTTCATGCTTAAAAAAAAACGAAGGACCCTCTGCACTTAGAAAACCTTTCAAAGGAAACTTAGAAAATAAACTTACAAGGTGAAGGACTTAACATATAATTCATTAACTTACCTGAAAAGGTGAGGCCTTAAGGTGTGCATACATAAAGAAATATGTCATGAGTGAAGAACTATAAACTTGAATAAACATAATAAGCAGCATATTATATTTTCTATAGAAGTATGTTAATGGAAATCTTGATAGTGTATAAAATAAGGCTTCATTCTAATTCAAATCAACATCGTAAAACTTAATTTCAATGGAATTACTTTACAAAACCTTACATTTCGTGCCAAATTTTGAAAGGGACAAATAGTAAATTGAATTGAGAACTGTCCATCATTTTCCGACAACCAATGCAAAAGTTCCATGGTTTCTGCCCCACCTTTCAGAACTTTTATTTAAACTATATTCACTTCCATTTTCCCCCTCAACCACCCATTGGCCAAACAGATAAATCTTACTCCACTTCAGTCCATCTACTCTCACCCTCATACTAATTCATACAATCCTCTTCTTACTGTTGTTCTTACGTTGTCTCTTCATTTTTTTTCCCATTAGGAGCTCCATTCACAACAAAGGTAAAGTTAGATGATGCTCTGATGAATATATCCAAATTTGAGGTACTTAGCAGGTTTTTTTCTCATATGTACGAAAATCCAATATAATTTTTTTTTTCTTATTTTGAATGCATTAAATTTTTTCCATGTGCTATTTATTGGCAGAATATTGCCACCATATTCTCTGAGTCCGTAAAATTGAAGAAATATATTTAACTTATAAAATGTTTCAAGAATTTCCAAAGAACTAGTTTTGTGACAACTGAACCTGATATTACACCTCTTTTACTCAAACAGTCATTTACAGGCAACCTGCAACACCAAAGAAGTTGGCAATGTCCACTGAATAAGCTTCTCTTATAAAGGCTATACCATTACAACCAAAATTTTCAAATAACCAGTAAACAAACACAGAAAGCTAGTCATATAATGTAATGCTATAACAACAAAAAACATACAAACCTTGAAGACAATTTGCTTACGCAGGCGCTTGGGGCGATTGCTGCTGAAGTTGGAAGCAGGTCTCTCTGGGCGCATCAACCCACTATACCTCATTGGGATCCAGCAAATATCTTAAAGGAACACCAAAGTGAGGTTATAAAATCAATCCAAATTACAATCATAAATAAGCAATAACTTTTATTATTATTCTCACATAAGAAATATCACATCATTCACTATCTACGTTACACAATCAATATAAAGTACAAAGGTGTGTAACACTCCCAGGTGACAAGTTTACTTGCAGATGACACAGTACTACTTGCAGAGAGTAAGGAGATGTTACAGAGGGTAAAGGAAGCTTTTGACTTAGTTTGTAATAGAAGGAAGTTAAAAGTAAATGCCAAGAACAGCAAGGTGGTAGTTTTGAAAGGACTAAAGGGGAGGTGGGTGATTTTATGTACCTCATAGAGTAAGAATGCAAAGTGTGAAAGAGACAAGGGTCATGTTAGGGGGAGTGGAAATGGAGGAGGTGAGAGAGTTTAAATACTAGGGAGCAACTCTACCTAAGAATGTAAAGAGGATATAAGAAAGAGAGCAGTGAGAAGATAACTCATAGGAACACTTAAGGTTATGAATGGGAGTAAAGTAAGTATGGAAGGTAAGAGTGGTGTAAGAGATAGTATTATCATCCCTACTGACATATGCATCAGAAACAATGACATGGAATGCAGCACAGCAATCAAGAATACATGCAATGGAGGTCAGTTACGTGTAGGGTATCAAGATGGGATGAAGAGAATGATGTGAATGTGTATGAGAACTTTGGCATTGGTGCAACAGCAAAGGGAATAAATTGTGAAGTGGTTGAATTGGTAAGGCATGGTACAGAAGATGAGAAGGGTAGGGCAACCCACATAACACAGTGCGTCAAGTCGGTCATGCAAATGGGAATGAGGGCAGGGGTATTATCCACAAAAGGGACTGAGATTTATCCCTGCCACTTCATTAGGTGACTCATGCCCCTCTTCCTCCCCACACTAGATGTGCGGGAACCTCTGCCACGGATTAGGGGAGAAGAAGAATAAAAAGAGAAAAAAACAATGCAAACTAACCTGACAGTTTTGTTTCTGCCCACTGATGAGTTCATCAAGGTACAAGTAGTTCTTGTCGTTGCGGACAAAAGCAGTGTGGGAGTCGGACTTTAGATGGAGAGTAAGATTGTTATAGGTAATGCTGCAAAGCTCACAGTAGCCACTCTCCTTAGCCTTGGCACCACGAATGCGCTCCCTCATTCGCCTGGAAATACAAAGTCATTAATGGAAAATAAATACTGGTAAAAGAAAAAAGGCCTTAAAAGTAATATTGAATAAAACTTTTCAAACATCTGCTCTGCTTAATAAAGGATTCAGTTGTTCTTGTTTTTTTGCCATCATCTTAGAACTTTATTAAACTGTAAAATATCAAAACCTTATCTTTCCAGCAGAAAACACTCACATATGATAAGCCAAAAAATGCATAATAGCAGAACACAACTAGCTGCAAGCACTAACCTGTCTTTCTGATCATTTCTAAATGCTGACGTGGACGACTTTGGTGGTTGGCGGGCCTTGGCCTGCTTAGGGTCTGCAAACAGTGACACTCCAGGAGGGTTGAACAAGTTGAGTTCTGGCCAGGTGGGCAGTTCCTTATAAAGAGGCTTGTACTGTCTGTAGGTAAAACAAAATATATAAATTTATATCAATCTATCTATATACCTGGCTTATACATATTAACTAAATTTATTCAACCCTCCTCCAAAATATATTTTCTGTACTAAATATGGCGTCAAAATAAAAGGAAATAATATGCAAGAGAAAAATCAAAAAGAAAAAAGAATGGTAAAATGTTTTTTTTAAACCATCTCCCAACCATAAACAAAGGTATGTTAATCCCTGCATATGATATCTGTAATTCATAGATGTGTACTGTACTTGCAAAGTTTTTTCTTTAGAACCACATTATCATGATACTCCTCAACACATGGCCAGCAGACAATATCACTTCCAATTGTGAGTCCCATACATTAATACATCAGACAGTAACTAACTTCAAAATACGAGTACAAACTGTAGAAACTAAAGTTTCAGCATGAATGCAAGCTAGGCTATGAACAATATGGTAAGCAAATCCAGGAAGCATAGGTTAGGCTACCCATCCTTTGTTGGGTATATCTAGTTACTAATAAAAACTGTCCAACTGACATCATAATACACAATGATCAGTGTTGCATGAATGTCTACCAACCTGGTAAAGGCCTCTGTTTTGATGAAGGGAGCTCGGAGGCGTGTGACCTTCGGTGAGGAAGACAAGGAGGTACTTTTGGGTGCTACAATACCATTTGATTTAGATGGTTTGTAGCGCCCACTCTCCTTCAGCACCGTCAGCCACTTCACAAGTTTGGTTAGTGGCCACACCGGGACATTCCAGAGGCGTGCATTTTCAAGAACATCACTAGTGCCTTGCCGCCTCACACATGCCCTCTCCAGCAGCACCTCAGCTCTTGTCCGCTGTACACAAACAAAAAATAAAATCCTTTAAAAATTTCTATCTATACAGAAGGCATGCATTTGCAAAATCATTTACTGTAGTTCATTTGTAGATTCACTGAGGGAAAAATATTATCAGCAAACCGAGATTGTTTTTTATCTTAATTCTAGAAAGCCTCTTCCCATCGACAACCTTGAAAACTTCCTCTAATGCTGCCATGAACAATAAGAGAAATAGCGTCACCTTGTTTGACCCTTTTCTTTATTAGTATTTTCTTGCTGACCATATGTAGCTTTATGGTGCCAGTGTTTTCTTTATAGATATCTTCTAATACATTCACATCTATTTTCTCTCCCTTCCAGTACCTGAGTAAAGTGCAGGGAGGGAGAGGATCTGCACATAAAGTGGCAGGAATAAACCAGTTTTTGACATGAAAATGATTCCTGGCCCCACTGCATGACTGAACCCCGCACAGTTGGGGACAGGGAGACTAGTCTCTTGTCCTCTAGGGCAGCGGTTCTCAAAGTGGGGTCCGTGGCACTTTGATAGGGGATCCGCAAAATTTGGAACAAAATTAGTGGTATATGCAGCCAATTTTCGTGAGAGCCATCTGGTAACACTGGTTGAACGTCATTAGTGTCATAGTGTCAACCTTCGGCAGTGTACATCCCGCGGCCATGATATTATGTATTATGAATCATTGGGTAAAAAAAAAATTATCAGATAGGGACAGGCTACTATATACACTGTTACAGGGTTCCATACTGTGTTAATTTTTTTTTTTGCCAAGCCTAGAAGTGGAAGAAGGTCTTGAATGGGATCACCGATATGTTCCCACAACTCACGGAGTTTTCGGACACAAACAACTATCAGTCGAGTTGGTAAGAAATCACATCTGCTGTCATCTTACCGTACTGAATGAACATTTCAATTCGTCTTTCACTGATGTTGAAACAGATGCCTAGGACTGGGTTTGGGATCCTTTTGTTGCCCATTCATCAACACGTGGTCTCAGTGCAAAGGCAGCGGAAAAACTGTTGGAGCATGGAGCTGTCATGCGATGGGACCCAAAGGATCCGATTCTGACAAAGTTCATGTATAGACTTTTGGCCTTCTGTTAAAGAGGAGTATCCTGAACTCTTTGCTGCAGCTTCGAAGGATTTGCTTAATTTTCCAACTACTTATTTCTGCGAGGCATCTTTCTCAACTCTGATAGTAATGAAAACCAAGTAGCTACAGGGCTCAGATGCATGTGTAAGATGACCTAAGAGTATGCCTCTCGTCCATCCCTCTAGAATAGAGAAGCTGTGCACTGAGAGGCGGCCCATCCTTACCATTAATCCTGAACAAAAGACATTTGATATTGATGAGAAGGAGGGAGAGGGAGTTTCTGGATTTTCATGGTTTATGTGCAGAGATTTGAAAAGCCTCACCAACCAATAAAACTGTTGTCACTGATAGAGAAGACTACTCAGTACATGTGTAGGATGTTTTCTTCTTTTTTCCTTATATTTTTGGATTGTACATTTTTATTTGAATTTTTGCTTTATAAATTTCTTTTGATTCCATTTGTTTGTTCACATAATGATAACCTACATGGATATCAAACTATGAGAAACAGGCGTAACAGTAAATACATTTTTGGGAACGTAAATATGTGAGGGGGTCCTCGGTTTATTTTCTGTCATAGAGGGGGTCCTTGGTTCAAAAAAAGTTTGAGAACCCCTGCTCTAGGGGTTTGGGGACTAAGTGAGAGGAGTGCATGTGTGTATTCAAGTGTGCCTTATGGGTGATTTCAGCCTGTTTCATATTGATATTTCCTCTATCACCATTTTCAGAGCACTTTCATAACTGCTGAGGTTTCCACAGACTGAAAGACTTTTTCATAGTGTATGAAACTTATGAATAGTGGTTTAGTGTATTCTGCATATTTTCCCACTACATGGATAACGAAATGGATGTTGGTCAGTTGTCAAATAACCACTCCAGAATCCTGCTTAGAGGGTGTAATAAGTATTAAAAGTATGTATAATATATCACATATGTTTTTAATTAATGTTTTTTGCTGCTGTGTAACTGATAATGTAACCTGGGCATAATTTTCTGTGAGCACTGTACATAAGATAGAATTAATGCCCGCATACAGCATAATGATTACGTATATCCTCATTAAAAAGTGGTAACCAAGACAAGGCATTTAGAGTTCAGGGAAACTTTATTCTTCCCTTCCCTTCAGTGACCTGTATTATGGTAAGAGAGAATACAGAGGAGGGGCTTACCAATTCCTTTTTATCGCCTTTTACGATCTGCAGGGAATATGGTAGTAATATTCTTGTAACCTTCACCACATGGCTAATATATATATCTATCTATCTATATATATATATATATATATATACATACACACACACACACACATCCCTCGTTTAACCCTTAAACCGCGGGGATGTTTTGGCGTGCCTGGCCTCCCACACGGGCATATTCACGCAAAAACATACCTCACTTCAACCTCCTGTAGCTTCTCTCCTATTAAACTCACGTTACTGAAAGAAGTATCATTGTAAAGTCCATACCCTTAGCTGTCTTTTGACGTTAATTTGAACACTATATGAGCATTATTAGAACGAGTATGGAATTCTGAAGTAGGAACTGTGAACACACATTATAATAGACATATCCACCCCTACTGGATTTCTTTCCTATTAGTTAGCAATAAAAAGCATCACTTTTATACCGTTTATGTGAAACACACCCGTAAAAAGCTCAATTTCCGTTTTATTGTACAAATCAATGGTTAGCATTATTTGCTAAACTTAGCAATGGACCAGCATCCTCGCTAGAATGCAGCAACTGGTAGGCCTAGGGAGCGTGGGTTGGTATTGTTTGAAAGAAAACAACATGTTTACTGGACTTGAGGACAAACTAATCAAATTTGACGGCGCGTTAATTAAAAAAATGCCCTGTCCACTATTGTGGACACCCGCACTTGGAGCCCACGCACTGGGTGTCCACAATAGTGGACACCCGCGGTTTAAGGGTTAATGAACAAAAGGGGGAAACATCAGTCCAGCTAACACCTTACTCACTTTTCCCTTGTCATACTCATATCTACCTTTTATGTTTTATCTTAGTTAACACAACATACCAATCTGACCCTTCAAAGATCCCTCTTACTGCCTTAGCATCCAACACGTCCTTCCTCAATGGCTTGTTCACTGCTATATAATCAATCATACTCTTCTGCTCACCCATCTCATCTCTCCTCCATGTAAACCTGTGGATCATTTTATGCTGGAATAACGGCATTTGCTAAGAACAGCACCTTAAATTTGTCCACCAGGTACTCACCACTTTCATTAACTCCATACATGCCCCACTTTCCAACCACACCTGCTATCACTTTATTCTCAACAAACATGACAAATACTAACCACTCTTTTTTTGCCAGTGTCTTCCCTAGGAGAGTCTAGATTTAGAGGCGAGTCATGTGAGGTGGATGGCAGGGAAGAAAGAGGCTGATGAGGAGTGAGAGCACCACTTGGAGAAGGTTGCTGCTCACTGCTCGATCCACCTGCTGGCTGCTGCCCTCGTGTGCTGATCACATAGTTAACCTCTCGGCTCAGGAATTCTTCAACAATCTGAATGAAAAAGTTGATTTAATATAGAATGTGGCTTACTGTGCATAATAACTATCAGCACACTACATAAATCTACAAGACACATGAATTCAGAAAATTAAATGCATCATCCACATTATCTAATAATTACTATCCACCACCTGAAGGTCAGTATATTCTTTGATGAATCTAGGAATTATATTTTTTGGTACTTACTGCAGCTTCCATGACATAAGACTTTAATCAGATAATTTCAGAACCTATTACTGATGATGTGGATAATAAGGTGGAACCAGAAAATAAGCAAAAACATTTCCAAAAAGATACTGCTGAATAACGAACAGAATATTTTAGATAGTTCATGTATGTACATGTATCATGTCTAATTTATTGTACTTCAAGCACTTCATCAGTAATTTTCCCTGCCTACTATTTAACCATGCTTTTGATAGCTGGTGGTAAAAAGATAAATGTTGCACTGAATAGTGAACTACTCGAGGCTACAAAACTACAACTGAGAAACAGAGGTTGGGAGTTTCCTGTTTTGATAAGGTACTATGTTAACTCACCCCTCCAAGATTATGTATATCAGCTGTTATGGTGGCTCTGCTTTTGTGACTCTTGATATCAAGGTAAAATTTTTTGCTTGCAAGAGGCTGGTAAGGCAGTTTACTGCTTGCTTTTTCCCCTGTAAAGAAAACATTTCATCAGAAATTTTAGATCCATATTTCAAATACATCAAAATAAAATTTCAGAAATATAGGTAATAGACAGCAGGAATTTTGTATGCAGATTTGAGAAGTACATTGAAGCATGGAAGGAGATATAAGAGATGGACCTTATAAAGCACACATACATGTACACTCCTTTCACTTAGCCCCTAGTCCCCCATAGGAGAAGAGAAGAACACCATACCCAAATACTGAGTATCAGGTCAATCACACAAAGGGTCGTATTCACAACACAGTCCAAAGGTTTACCCCTGCCGCTTCATATTTGACTCATGCTCTCTCCCTAACCACACCTGATATGATCCAAGGGTCACACCAGATGGGCAAGATCCTCCTCCCAGGATAATCAAGGCTGCATCATTAATCATACATTCACCCTTGCATTTCCATTAACTTCAATCACGCACAATCATCCTTCCTTGCTCCAAACATTCCTCTTTCATTCAAGGTTCTTTTCACACTGTCCATCCATCCCATTCTTGGCCTTCCTCTTAACTTCACACCTCTCACATCATATCTTACTATTCTAAATGGAATACAAATAAAAAATCTGGGATTCAGACAGAGTAAAATAAGTTATTGAAAGGGCTCCTGTGATGTGAACAGAATGGATAGTAGTAACAATAAAAAAAAAGTATCTGGAAGGTTTTTTATGACTACTAAGAGAAAACTAACAAATTATAGAGTAGTTGATGTTGAAATTATTTATCATTATCTATTGTTATGTGCCTCAGTGGTGCAGTGGATAGCACGTCTGACAACGAATCTGTTGGCCTGAGTTCGATCCCGAACGAGGGCAGTCAGCGAATATCAAGTTAATGGGTCAGTAATTACTGGACATATTTGCTAACTTCCAATTGACTGAGACTAAGTCCTGCTGTAGGGATCAATCAAGTAGAGGATGTTAACTAATAGTTTTTTTTTCTTTCCAAAATTTGGGATAGATACCGTCAGGCCCAGGGATTTTTGGTTTTCATATTGTTAATTGCGTTTAGTTTATCTTCGGTATACATTTCAAGATTTGGCAGTGTATGATTGGAGCTTATTACATTATCATGGATGGGGTTTTGGTGGTCAAACACATAATAATTTTCATCATTACTACTAACATTACAGTTACCATAGGGTTCAGTCATGACATCCTATCTCCCTACTATTGAGACACTGCTAGTTGCATCATTAGTATTAATGCCAATAGTGTTAATGCTATCACCAACTGATGTGGTATTCAGGACTGAACTGAAGTATTTACTAAACATTTTTGCCATTCTTTGATTGTCACAAGGTTGTCATCGCTGTCCTTTAATGGTCCAATACCACTTCTAATATGCTTCTTGTTAATGTATCTATATAACATTTTGGCATTATATTTGCTTTCTGCAGCAATATTTTCTGTAAAGCTGTTTTGCTTGCAGAATAAACTTTAAAATTTGTCTAGATGTTATATAATCCGATGGTTTCAGATGAATGCTGAACTTTCATCCTTTATGTAACTTATTTCTGACTGACCATTTTATTTCATTATCAAACCAGGGATGACTTTTTATTGTTAGGTCTTCACTTGCAGTATGGGATGAAATAATGATGCTGTTAGTAATTGATTTTTAAAATAAAACCACTATCTCAATATGTATTGTATCTGATAACTGAGGTGGTGGCAGAGTGGTCAGAGCACGGAAGTGTCCTGAGTTCAAATCCCGCCGGAACTTGACTATTTTTCAAGCTATCATCGAGTGGCTAAGGAAACCCACATGCTGCTATTCAACCCTGTCTTTGACTGCAAGTGCATTGGGGACTTTAGGGGGCAGCATGAATCTCCACAGGCATCACTTATAAAAATACTGCCTGCACCACTAACGGGCGAGTCAACCAACATCATCACGGCTACCAAAAATGTCCTACAGGACATTAGAGACTTGCAGTTGATAGCCTACAGATGCTATAAGCCAAGACAAAAAAATAAATAAATAAATAAATAAAATAAATAATAAAAAAAAAATTTAAGTGATGGTGCTTGCTTGAGATTTTCAAAATTGCCTGTTCTATAATTTGGTCTTAAAGTCTTGTTTTCCAGTACATTAATCATTGTATTGATATCAACTCCTCCTAATTTATGATCACAAGAACCAAGCTATTCGCAAACTGTAATGTTATTAATGAAGTGTTCTTGACTGACTATAACGATATCAAGTGTATTATTTTTGTGCGTTGGATCTGATACCAATTGGCTTAAGAAGTAATCTTCTAAAAACTCTAGAATTCTGTGTGATGTCAAGAAGTCTACCAGCGGATTGGCCTGGCCCATGGTGTTATGGACTTACTCAGCATGAGTATCTGGTGTTGTCGGTATTTGTGTAGACAGACAAAGATTCAGATCTTGAAGTTGCTGGTTATCCCTGTCTTACTGTATGGCTATGAGACACAGACACTGAACACCAACCTAAAGAGGCTTATTGATGTCTTTGGTAATAAATGCCTTTGCAGAATAATGGGGTATTGCTGGAATGACTGTGTCAAATCAGCAATTGTTCTGTGAGACTAAATCAAGACTTATTACCAGCATAATACGCCAATGTCAACTCCAGCTATATGGGCATGTGGCACGTTGCCTAGAAGCTGATCTAGCTTGTCGGGTTGTTTCTGAAAGGGATAATCCGGCATGGAGGCCAAGGGGGTACCCACAAAGTTTGTGGCTGTGGCAAGTCGATGTTTCCTGTAGAGTTATTTGGTATGGAAAGGGGGCCTGCATGGAGACTCGTACAGGATGATAGCAGGGATTGAGAAATCTTCCCATCAAGGACGGATTTATACCATGAGGAGCCCAGGGGACTTCAGATTTGGATCCCCTCAGCATAAAAATTCAATTACAGAACGAATAAATAAATTAACTAAAATTTATGATAAACTACATTTCTTAAAAAAAAATATTACATTCCAAGGAAGACATCTGAATTATTTTTATCAATGATGTTGACAGTAAGAATAACTTTGACTATAACGTTCAGTTTGTAATATAGGCCACAGTGATATAAGTTGCCGATGGTCAGATATGATATGAAGTGTTGTTATGCTTTTACTTTTTTAAATTATGCACATCATTGCTAAGTTTTTCTTTTTTCTATACTGCTGTAGACATAATTGTATTTACGCTAAATAACAGCCAAGCCAAAGAATAATAAAGTTAAATTTTTCCATTTCTACTAACAATCAGCAACAAATGTTAAAAATTAATCGCACTCAATAATAACAAGGATAAATCTGCAGAACAACGCTTTCAAACCGATCAGAATAATGTTTGCTGCACTACACAGGATATTACTGTACTGAACATCTGTGAAGGTTTTAGTGAGGGGTCACCTAAACTAAACTGACATAGGGGGGGCTACGCAACCTGGACCCACCCAACCTAACCTAACCAGATCCCCCAACGACACAACCATGGCCTAAACTAAGCTCTGACCCGGGGGCTATGCCCCCCGAACCCCCCAGCCTAACTTAACTAATTCTGTCAGGTGTGTGGACTAAAGCCCAGTTTTAACTCAGTTTTAACTGACAGGCCGACTGACGAAACCAGATTGAACCAGTTTCTTCAGGCCAGTTTGAATGTGTATTGGGGTATTTTGAACTGAAGGCAGGCCAGAAAGGCGATCGGATGAACTGAAGCACATGTCAAAACTGGCCGTCAGTTCTCGCGAACTGAAGGCCAGTTTGCCCATGTGTGGGGCGGCCTGCAGTCTGAGTGTCAGTTCCACACCAACCGTCGTGCTATCCTCTTAGGATCTGTATATTGTCACTGACAGAATGGCCGTGTCCCGAGAGGGAAAATTTTGGGGAGACGAATTCATCGATATTTACAGAGGATACCCATTCCTTTGGAAAGTTAAGAGCAGTGAATATTCGTACAGAAACAAGAAAGCAGCAGCTTATGATACATCAGTAATTGCTGTATTTTAATTTGTGTTGATTTATTCATGCATAGAAAATATTCAAGTATTCTTGCCTTTCATAATTGTGTTGTTTTTACATTGATTTTTTTTTCAGATTGAATTTGTTAAGTTGTTTACTCGTTCTTTGATGATCTTATTTATTCATTTGTATATGATTTATCTATTTAATCTTATTTTATCCAATTCATCTTTTTTTCTGTTTATTTATAGAACCTAATTGAATTATATATATATATATATATATATATATATATATATATATATATATATATATATATATATTTTTTTTTTTCTCTTTTGCTTAATCAATATTAGTTTGTGTAAGTTCGGAATAGTTCCATAGAGAGAAGTAGAGTATTTCCTTTTGTTTATATGTGATTCAAACGTGATGTTGAGGAGGAAGAGATGGTGCCATGGTGCTGGCTAGGTGTCAACTGAGGTTAGACGGAAGGCAGAACTGAATAGTGTGGGCACACGCAGCGGCCTGCAGGCCCGTCAATTCAGTCGACCTGTCAGTTAAAACTGAGTGTGTATGGAGAGCTTTAGAAATTGAATAGTACATGTTAAGTGGAGAAGCAACCGCTCAGTAAAACCTTCACAGATGTTTAGTACAGTAAGTATCCTATGTACTACAACAAAAATTATTCTGATAAGTTTGGAGGCGTTGTTCTGCAGATTAACCATAACAGGTTCCTGGCAAATACACTTTTTTAAGTCATTTGAATTAGGTAAGTAAATTTCTTACATAATCTTTCCAGTCTGCTGCATATCACCAAACTTAGAAATTGGAACTGGTAAATCATACATCACATTTATGCATCATACTACAATATCTACAAAAAACTTTCTTTCTACACTTGGCATAAGCTAACTCATCAAATTGTATCATTGTTAAGACACAGCTCTCGACATTTAATAGCCATATATCATTTTGTCATTCCTGGGTCGCTGTGGTTCTCAGATCACTCTTTATCAGTGCCAATTTGCTGAATGACCTTTCTCCCGAACAATAAGTGACCATCATGCTCAACTATATTTTAAGGGCTACATTAACACCTGGGAATGTATCGGCAAGCTCTTAATCATGTAGCAAAACTGCCTGTTGACATGCCTCTCTGGCAAAGAGGCCCGAGGAAATTATCCCTTTATAAATCCAACTCTCCTTGCAGTAATCTGCATGTTCTTGGCAGACAAAGGGTGCATGTAACTTAACTGAGGTCTCTAAATAAATACAGGAGTTTAACAATGGATATATAAAATTCTTAAAGTAAATGTGAAAAAGATGATTCCCCGAACTAGGTAATTTGCTACGGTTAATGAGAACGCACTTCTCCTCTAACCAAGGAGCTGCCGTGCCCCAGGATTTAACTCGCAACTTTTAGGTCACGAGCCAAGCACTGTGCCACAGAGCCATCCGGCACCCTAGTAGTAAATTAAAAAGTTAGGCATCTATGTAATGGGTTAAAGTTAAGTTCCATTTTGGTCATGGAGATGATCATTAATTGGTTCAAATATATGGCAGTGGATGAGCAGAACGGGCATAGCAGCCATGCAGATAAGTGTAACTACTATATAAAAGTCTTTGAGGTTGGATATATTACCAGATGATAATTAATGGTACAATGTGTACAGAACCTGCCTCTTGTTGGATGGCTCGTCTTTTGGACTCTCCATATATTCTAATACCATTTTTGGAAAACAATAAAAAATAATACAATTCTGCATCTCGTTTCAATAACATTTGACAAAGATATCTGTCAAACCAGAAATTAAAAGAACGAACTATACCATAGGGTCTAGTTAAATCTTAAAATTTCATTGATTCTAAGAAAAGAGATCAAACAAGTAACCTAATTAGCATCCGCAATTTGGGCTGTTTTAGAATTACCACCGTATTCTAACTATTGCCAGAATTACCACATATTGTTACAGCATGAACACTTTAATGTGTTTCCTAAACAACACTAGGGTACAAACAGTAAACCTAACCTACTCCTTGTCATGTTCAACATACTAACTCATACCACATAAGTATGACTTGTGATCAAGATGTAACCCTGAGTGCCACAATCAAAAGTATGACGGATTATAATTTTATCAAACCAATGTTTGGTAGAATAGATATTCAAAATGTAAATATACATATTTGGATCCCCATCCCAACCCCAGACTGGGAATGGGAGACGACCTGAGGAATACGAATACAGATACCTTACCACGCACAGCAAAGAGGGACAACACCTGATAAGGATTCTGGATAATAGCCTCACATTAAGGCGGATGTGAGGGCGTATTGATCAGAATGCGGAGTATGAGAGCGAGTGAGGGAGAGCGAGGCGGGTGTTGGCTGGCTTGGTCCGCAGCTATCACCACCACCGCCATCATATATCCCTTCCTCTCCCCCCTTTTTACACCATTGCCCTGCCATATAATTACCTTTACGATCAATCTTGTGTCCACTAGTCACTCTACCCTTTATCTGCCTCTTCTTAGAGGGAGAAACCATCGTCCGAAGACCAATACAAGTTTGTGTTGCTTCACAATCATTGAACCAAGAGGGCCGCGGGTGTTAGGCTTACTGCTGCCCTTTTGCAGATATTACCCTTTCAACACTGTCCTCGTCACTTTCTTCGTTCATTATATAGTTGCATAACTTTCACAAATCACTCACGCCAATATCAGCGCCAACACTGCACTTAAACACTCGCTAAATACCAATATTGTGAAGCGGGTCCCGGGCCAGTATTGGTTACACCACAAACATCATCACTCCATTTTGAAAGTTTAGCTGCGCGACCAATAAATCTATTTTGACTAATATATATTGTTTCGTTACAAAACTTAACATTATAGGTAAAGAAAATTAAATACAAAGTTTTATTGCATGATTTGCAACTTTATTTCTCAGTTTTCAAGATAGGGAGAGATAAATTAAAAAGTGTTGGTTGGGTAGTCGAATGAGTGGAGGAGACGAGTGGTGCCGCGAGTGTTGGGTGAGCGGAGGCGGCGGGCGGACGCGCGCTACAATTTGCCCGGCCATTTTGTCCTCTCCAGCTGTTTCATCCTTACATTAGACCAACATGAATGAAGAAAGAATGATGTTGAACCATTCCTTTCACAAATACCTTAAGCTTAAAAATGCATAACACGCGTCTAGCTGTCAATCAGCCAGAGCGAACAGATCATTCCCCTTCAGTATGCCAAGTGGAGTGAGTTCTTCCTCATCTTTACATTATTTTTCTCCTAAAACAAAGGCAATCTCGTGAGCGCGATACTTCCTAAGGTTCCAGAATTCTGTAACAGGATACCCTGACAGCGCTCTGGGGGAGAATGGGTTCACCGCGCCTTTCTGGTTCATGCTGGTACACGGTACTGGGTGGACTGTATGTCAGCATCACATGAACCAAGCAAAGTGCTCAGTTATTTTAGAGCCAAACGTCATCCCTGAGAGTTAATATTACACCTAGGTATGCAAGGTGATTTCTGCCAAAAGATTATTTCTCTCTCTTTCTCTTCTCTTTCTCCCCTCTCTTGTGTTTGTACCCAGTCACCTAGTGTTGCTGGGTCCCAGGTATTGCTAGTCTTGCATTCTTCCGTAATACTATGTTGTATGTGTAAACTGAATGTTATCGTGTTTGAGATGTTTTCAAGTCTATGAGTTTCTTAATATATAAGTTCACCTATTTGTTCACCTCTGAAATGGAATCGAATGCAACCTTGTCACAGAAAAGCTATAAAAAAGAAACGCGCGAAATAGTCTGAACTGTCTCCCTATCATCAACCCGCACGCCCTGTAACCCATCAATACTGTCTCTATATTTTGTTAATGTAACATATTACAATGGAAAGTTATTTTTAGAGTATTAAAACAACATAATAAAACATACTAACGAACGTGTGGTTGTACACCACTCAATGTAGCAATGTTAAGGGTCTACCTGTAAGAACGAAAACTTGTGTAAGAAAACGCTACATAATAAAAATTTGTGTTCTTGTGCACTATAAAGAACTTAAATAGTATTGACTTACATCATACAGCATTTTCTTTGGTATGTTCAACTACAAGTATCCCATAAAATCCACATTATTTAAAGTATAAATATTTGTCACATAGAACTGATTGGAAAAATTGAAAGGACTGAATATTGAGGTGTGCGTGCTCTGCTCAAAACCCCGTTTATGTACCCCAAAACAAACCACCTCTTCTTGTCATTGATACATGGGTTGTCTACTAATTATTCACAATTTTTAAAGTCATATACAAGCACTTCAGTTTCATGGCTTTACTTTCTAAGTGATTGCAGTTTTATTGAAGAGGCACTCTAACAATGTTTCCCTGTTTACCGTGAGACCTCAGCTGCTCTACCACCGATACTTTCTACGTGTACTAGTTTCCTATGAAAATATTTGATTTAGAATGTTCCTAAATAAACATATATATACATATATATTTTGTTGGTATACATATCAATATCATACATATTATCATATATCTCTTAGAACAACAAATCCGTAATAACGATGTTACTGCGAACGCTGGCCTTGTGATGCCATAGTATAGGAGGTTTATGTCAAGTCTATTTGTTTCATCACGAGACGAAGTACAGTGGGAACGAGTCTCAAATACACATGACTGACTCTCCACAGCAATGTTGAACACAGTAGAATCCACAGTAATAACGTAAATATTTATTATGATAAAGCAAAGATACTGACATTGATTTTTCCTGTCGTATAAGTAAAGTTAAGGTGAGCGACCTACTACCGTAGGCCCAACACAGTTAGGCAGCCACACAGCACAAGCACGCAAGGGGGCCTGAATAGAAAGGACTATGGTAGTGGCGGCTGACGGCGGGGCAGCTGAGGCCATGCTCATGCACCCTTTGTCCAGCAGTGATGGCAGGGCGACTGTGCACCTCTCCTTGTCCCCACCAGGTGTTCAAACCCACCTACACACTACAACTCTAAGATGTAATAGTGTTGACACATAATGAGGGAATGTCCGTACATTTCTACAATGATGGATGATCCTTGAAAATCCTTCGAATTATTCTACCCTCTGACATGTGGGAGCCTCGCGTGTATTAAAGTAGAGAGCTGGGTTATATAAGCGGTGGTGTGGGAGTGCATCCCCTGCCCTCCATCAGTGGAGGATCTTGTTGCTGCCAACCTCACCGCGGCGAGTCTACTACCAACCCCTGCAAGCACTGTTTCACTCAACTGACATACACACTACTATAATATATAACCTTAGAATATCTCCTTTATCATATCACTACTTTCAAAGGAGGAGAGTTGTTTGATGTCTCCCAAATACTTTACCCTTTAACAACAATAGATAAAGTTACAAGGAAGCCCTCCCTTAAATCTTCTCGCCAGTTTAGTTCATCACTGCAGTGACTTTCATGTAATCCGACATAAGACAAGCATCTCACGCTCTTATCGGACAAACGCCGTACCAGGCTTCCATCTTTCTTTTGAACTTTATGTTACCTTCAAATATGTTATACATGAACTGCATTGTGCTTATAATAAATGCATCGCACTCGTTCATTTCACACCTTGCTTGAATCATAAACACAATAAATCTAATTATAACACATTATGGTGAAGTACAATGAAATTTTAGGGCAAAAATAACATAATGGTAATTCAGGCTTATGTGGAACACCCACATTTTTTTTCTTCTTCTTTTTCGTGTTTATCCCATATACAGCACTGCGTCCAGCCATCAGACGAGAGGCAATGCTGAGATTCTCAGCCTGTGAACTAAAAGGCGAGAAGCCAGTATGGCCGAACTATACTCCACCGGATGTGCTGACTCCCTCACTCTCCCTAGCTCTCTCCCTCATCCGGGGGTCACGCTCACCTCTACAACTTCACCAAATAAGTTGTGTATATTGATTATTCTTAAGATTCGTCGTTTACAAGCACTAGATATAAGAGATGTACTGATTTCATGTAAGATGACTGGGTTTCAACGAAAGTGACTATATTGTTGGGTGGGTAAACGCATTGCAGTGGGATGCCAATGTCACTTCGCTGAACCTGATATTAGTATAGTCTAGTCGTTGTCTCGGCGTGCATATTGTTCTGTATCGGAAAAAATAGGAAACGACAATGGTTAACTGAGCTCTTCTTTGGCTGCAAAACTAATTACGTATAGAGAAAGCATCTGCTTGTGTATTTTCAATATCTTTCGAGTACGTATGTACTGTTTATTGAGTCTACCTTGAACACGATATCCATTCCTATCAAGCATTTATATCTTAAAGCTCAAAGGACACATCTACATTTGTAACAAACTAACGATGATGATTGACATGGTACCTCTAGTATAGCAAGAACATGACAAAATAATAAGCACGGCATTATATGGTTTCCGTGTTTCCTAGGTTAAAAGGGACAAATTACGTACGTATGAGCTTGGTCATGCTGTTGGTTAGTCATAAAACTATGAAATACCAATATACTGTATGCAACACTAGAGTACAATGAAGAATTATGTACATAGTTAAATATGTATGTGCATAGTATGCGTTTGCTTGGTTGCACCTCACATTCGGTCGGTCGCCTTTGACTTCATTACTGCTGCATTGAAGGCGGCGGCTGCTGAATGGGCAGTCCTCCCCCCCTAACCCCTGTTCCCGTCCGGCGCAACAGGGAGCCCAACAGCCAAGAACACACGGCAGACTTCCTCGCTTTTGTTTTGCAGAATAACGACCTCCATGGTACCCGCGTTGTCCCAGCGACTTACTGAGTGTTGAGTAGCTTTTGGATGGAATGCACTGTTTATAAATACAAGTCAAAAACATAATGTGCGCGTGTTCCACTGAATCCTACGTGATAATATAAGGTAAGTTTTACAAGATACCCCTGCATGAGTCAATTCATGACTCAGTAATTGTGGAATAGAGTTGGGCACATGTATTCTCCAGCTGTTTGATCGATATCTCTGTGTTCGTTGGAGTGTGCCGGAAGGACCGTCGGCTTCATTGGAATCCCTGGCGGAGACACGCCAGGCTTCGCAGTAGGCAGAACAGTTGTGTATTCGGCTTCACAGTGGGTAGAGATAGGATGCGAAACTTTATTTTTTATCTTTCTTGAAGTGATAGAAAAGAACCATTACTATGTCTATAGTAATTTTGTTTTATAAATATCAAGCGCACTTCCTGGTAACCATTGACATGTGCTCCACAATTAATGAAACTGTGAAAAGGGGTTTGGGGAGCGATAGACCGTCAGTTCAGGCCGTGTTCTACCAGTCCCGCCAGTCTGCCTGCAAGCTGTCTTCATTGATCGCTACCTGTGGTGTTTATGCTGACATTAAAACGTCTCTTGGTATCAACTTTGTCTGTATCGACTGGGGTGTCTGGGAACACTGTCGATGACGGTACAAATACAAACCTGAACAATGCCAACGAACATTTTTAAAGGACGGCTACCATCGCTCCTAATATACACTCAAATATCAAAATTGTGGTATACATGGAATGATTCATGGAGATGCGCAATTTTCCACCCTTTTGTCGTCTATGTCATCTACAGTAGATCTACAAGACTAGTAAAGTATTCACATACGCTTATTAAGCAGTGTTTCGTCTTATGAGTCGAATCTTCACAACATTCAGAACATCACTACAATGTAATAGTCAATTATATATATATATATATATATATATATATATATATATATATATATGTATATATATATATATATATATATATATATATATATATATATACATATATATATATATATGTATATATATATATATATATATATATATATATTTATATATATATATATATATATATACATATATATATGTATATATATATATATATATATATATATATGTATATATATATATATATATATATATATATATAAATATATATATATATATATATATATATATATATATATGTATATATATATATATATATATATATATATATATATATATATAAATATATACATATATGTATATATATATATATATATATATATATATATATACATATATACATATATGTATATATATATATATATATATATATATATATATATATATACATATATGTATATATATATATATATATATATATATATATATGTATATATATATATATATATATATATATATATATATATGTATATATATATATATATATATATATATATATATATATGTATATACATATATACATATATGTATATATATATATATATATATATATATATATGTATATATATATATATATATATACATATATACATATATGTATATATATATATATATATATATATATATATATGTATATATATATATATATATATATATATATATATATATATGTATATATATATATATATATATATATATATATATATATATACATATATATATGTATATATATATATATATATATATATATATATATATATAAATATATATATATATATATATATATATATGTATATATATATATATATATATATATATATATATATATGTATATATATATATATATATATATATATATATATATGTATATATATATATATATATATATATATGTATATATATATATATATATATATATATATATATATACATATATACATATATGTATATATATATATATATATATATATATATATATATATATATACATATATGTATATATATATATATATATATATATATATATATATATACATATATGTATATATATATATATATATATATATATATATATATATATATATATATATACATATATACATATATGTATATATATATATATATATATATATATATATATATATATCTATATATATATATACATATATGTATATATATATATATATATATATATATATATATATATATACATATATGTATATATATATATATATATATATATATATATATATATGTATATATATATATATATATATATATATATATACATATATACATATATGTATATATATATATATATATATATATATATGTATATATATATATATATATATACATATATATATATATATATATATATATATATATATATATATATACTATATATATATATATATATATATATATATATATACATATATATATATATATATATCTATATATATATATATATATATATATATATATGTATATATATATATATATATATATATATATATATGTGTATGTATAATTGACTAGTACAAATTGTAGTGATGTTCTGAATGTTGTGATGATTCGACTCATAAGACGAAAACTACTTAATAAGCGTAGGTGAATACTTTACCTAGTATAACGCTGCGGCCAAGACATTAAAATCATAATATATCAATACATCAAATGGGTAAAAGGAATTAATAAGGGTAACATTGATCAGGTTTTAGAATTTAGTAGTCAGGATAGGACACGTGGAAATGGGTACAAGCTAGAAAAACTTAGATTCAGGACAGACATAGGTAGATATTGGTTCACTAACAGAGTGGTGAACGATTGGAATAGGCTGGGTAGACACGTAGTAAGTGCTGAGTCAATAGATAGCTTTAAAAGACGGTTGGATCAGAGTATGGATAGGAATGACAGGTGGGATGGCTAAATATTGGATTATTCCAAGGGTGGGGGGCAAGGAGCTGCCTCGTGTAGGTCATTAACTGGCCTCTTGCAGTCTCCTAATTTCTTATGTTCTTCTTATGTTCTTAAAAAGAGAACCAGAGTGGAAGCTAGATTCTGAGGCATGGATGATCTACTCCAGTTGGCAGCACCAATAACTCTGCAAACTATTCAATCCTACTTCAACTTTGAAACACTTGTCAATTTCATTAGTAGTTTCCCTGAACCAAGTCGCGATTGACAGTTTTACATTTTGTTTTTGTTTTTGTTGTAAATCGACTGATATCTAACGTTCTTTTAACCTCACAAAAATTCAGTTCCATTTAGAAATCACATAATCTCACCGAATGCAATCAGTTGGATTTTTCTTCTTCAAAATTCTTAACGCCATGTATAACCTCAATCATTGTTGGTAAAGATTAAGAATCTTACAAACGAAAATATTTTCTTTGACTGCCCTGCCACTGTATTAATGTCTCCCATATTACTTTACTTGTCTAGTTTTGATCGAACACACGGCGTCTCTGAGATTTAAGTTAGTGTAGAAATGTTAATCACCATTAAGTTTCGAAGATGGTCGAAGAATTAGGCCTACATCTAATCGGTTTTATTTGTTTTCGTATTCAACATTTTCACCTTCATATAATTGTTGAGAGACGTATATTACGATCCTTGATTATAACATGTTCGGAGGCGAGGAGCAAATCTACACAATGAACCAATGGTGTAGGGTGATATTACCTTACAGGCGAGTTAGGTGTGGGAGTGGCGCCGTGTTCGTGTGATGCAGTCAATACACCTAACACGTGCACTATCTGTCTCTTGACTGCACTGCTGGATGAAAACATATTTCAAACGTGATTGGCTGGTGAACCCACTTCCAACTAGGGGATTGGTGGATGGGTATCACACCGCTCCAAATGGTGCATTTGTCTCCCTCAAACTAACCGATTTCAGGAGTTAAAATTTTAATACCAAAAATACGAGCTTGCAAGGTAAATGGTTATTTTGAATAGCAAAGTAAGACTGTTCGCTTTTTTTCTTCTTTTTTTTCAAAATGGTTGCCAAGTTGTGATTGGTACAGTTATGACCATGCCTATTCACTAATGACAGTAAAGCTACCTGATCACCTCCACAAACGGTGTTATTTTGTGTACAAACATTGAATATTAACAACAAACACATGTACCTATTGGTGAAAAGCTAAAAGTTCTGAAAACTTGTGTGTTGCAGCAATGAGGCTAGAATGCAAATACTGTATATATTTACATTCAATCTCACGATGCCATAAACATGAAGTAACATTGCCATTCAATCATAAAGAAATCCCATTGACTAAATTTGTCTAGTCTAGTTTAAAAAATTATTAGCCATTTCCAATAAAGCTTTAATAGTTTCTCAAAATCTAGACACTGTATTAAGTTATCTGCTGGTCACCACTATCATATTCCTGGAGAGAGGATGTAAATGTGGTGTATGCACCCAAATTAATAATACATATTACTATATTTCATACTGTCAATTGAAATGACCTGCTCACATAAAACTTAAATTATATTCCCTTCTTCCTTTCCCATATTGGTGCCATTGCTCAAACCAGACTGGACACAACGCACCGTCAATTTACCAATCTGATTATAATGATCACCAAGGTCCAAGTGGAGTTAAGTCGACATTGACTGACCCACCACTACAAGTTTACCTTCCTTTTCTTCTAGAACCACTCACCTGGAGCCATATTTATATATGACAAATCCCTTTGTCATGCAGTCAAGTCGTTGAAACATCGCCTGAGTGATGTGTGGATTTAAGTGATGGAGTGGCCAGGTAACAATCCCAACCTCGATAAAGAAAGTATGTGGTAAAATACCTCACACACTACACCACCTCTGTGCTCAGCCTTTGCTAGGCCATCAAAGAGGCTTGAGCTGATATACCCCCCAGCTGCTTTAAAGAATTAGTTGAATCAATGTCAGAGAGATCTTCAATGTTGAAGAACATTCCTAAAATAAAAGTAAAAGATTTTTGATTAATAGTTTTTTCTTGCAATGCCTTGTTTTCAAATTCTATTTTTGCTTGCTACAGTACCATAAATTTTTGCTGACACTGTAAACACAGAACCTGCATTACATTACTTATGCATATTAATGATGATGAATTCCTGGATCATGAACTTTGACAATACCTCATAAATCTATTAATCTGTGGGATCAAATGATGATTTCTACAGGGTGATGCATTGCTGAGAAGATCAGACCATGCTGTTTAAGCTCCCCATCATCATCATGTAACTCTTTACAAACCTACTTTTCCAACATTAGTTTTAAAATGACTGAACTCACATTCTTCAACAAGGGCTCCTAGGATCCACCCAAGAATCCTCGTAGCCCTAAATAACAACAAAAACAACAGCATTTTTTAACATGAAGATACATCAGCATTGTTTCTACTTAAATGTTGCACATATGTAAATGGATTATGCATACATAAACAATTTGGTCACTCTTATTTCTTTAACAAAGGTAAAAATGGTAACTTCCATGAGAGAATTCTAGTAATTAAGATGAGAATACAGGACTTGTTGTTCAGCAATCCCAGATGAGGCTTTTTATACCCTCATGGTTATACTCACCCATAAGATATTAGAATGATGAAATATAATGAAATAATCAATTAGTGTTAAAAAGTTTATATTTTATTCAATGTCAAAAATAAGAAGTACAAAAAATAAATAATAGCTATGAAAATAGAAGCACTTCTCATATATTTACTTCAGTTTGAGATGTTAATATGTATATTCTACTATGGCACATAATCAATAATTAAGTAAAAGTTTTATGATGGCACAAAAATATAAGGCTTATCTTGATTTTTTCAGAATTTGAGAACAGATGCTATAGAACTCAGCTTTCTAATTCTACCTCTCTTCTGTCATTCTGGGAGACATAATATTTCTGTGATTCAGCTGCTTCCATTGTTGCTTTATATAACCTATAGTACTATTCTAAAATCTTCAAAACAAGTGATATTCTCTCAGCAACTTAAGCAGGTTGTGTTGGGTGTAAAATGTTTATTTACAAGTGCACAGCATACATATGACTGCTTTATTCTCCTATAAATGATATAAGTTGGATGTTGACACTTACCAATTCCTAGTACAGTGTATCTGGTAGTATTGTATAACACTTTGTGCGGATAACTATTTGACTCCTCTTGGTACAGAGTTCACACGCTAATAAAACTAAAATTTTCCGA
Source organism: Metacarcinus magister (assembly GCA_029783475.1). NCBI lineage: Eukaryota > Metazoa > Arthropoda > Malacostraca > Decapoda > Cancridae > Metacarcinus > Metacarcinus magister. The sequence goes on from JAPQNM010000022.1 coordinate 13,938,653, forward strand.
CACACTGGTTACGGATTTCTTAAGTTTTTGTTCCTTTCTCCCAGAGATCTTTTTCATGATAAATCATAAATTCTATATCTAGTTAAGGTCATGACTATTTACTGCCTAATCTTGCAAGTACTTAATTGCAGTCACCAAACCATTTCTTAACACATCAATTGGTATGGTAGAATACACCATCTTGATGAAACAACTTTTCTCACTATTTATAAATCACTGATTTGTCTTAAAAATTTATTGTATAGGTGAGTTACAATATTATAATCTTTAAAAGACTGCTTTCATATACATGCAGTGGTAAGGGGACGACTGAACTGAGATAGTGGAGCAAGTGGGTCGCAGGAACAGCCTAAGTAAATTGTGGAGTGGTATACATGAATCAACTAAATATATTTGTATTTCCACTATTTTCCTACTAAGTATACACATTTGAAACTATGATTAACAAACAGTGTTTATATCTTGCTTAGACAATTATACTACCATCTTCATATAATAACCAAACTGTAATACTAAAAATTTTCACTATTGTTTTTCCTGCATACTACATTTAACTTTAAATAAAATAGTAATATAATGTTTGATTTCCATTTGAAGATATTATACACATATTGCTGTATCAAAACTGATTTAAAGTTTAATTGCCGCATTAGTTTTGAATCTGTTGAGTAAATTGAAAATTCAACTTTGTAGCGAATTCACTGATTTATCTAATTGCTAAAAATTTCTACAAGTATTATTCAATGATTAGCCAGAGGTGTAAAGAATTCTTAAAAAGATATTTAGAATTTGTTGATGCACTTTATGGCTCATTTTAATGCCTCACTATAATGTGAGAAAGTAGAAATTATATATGTATATATACATAGTATATAAATTATCAAAAGAGGAAAATCTCCTCATTTGTGAAATACTGATTTGTTTTACAATGACATTTTGCAGGCACTTTGTGGACCATTAAGAATGGATCATAATAGCTTGTCTCTAAATACCAGATGCCACTAAGCTAATAAGGCTTATATTTCAACCCTGATGAAGTACTGTCGGTATGATTATATTAGAAGAAAATTAATTCCCATTCACAACTGCTTTTAAAATATAGATATATGTCTATCTATATCTATCTATATACCAAACAGGCTGTTATCCCCTTAAAAGGGGTAGTTAAAACAAGGCACGCCAGAGTTTATGGAGACATTACTCTTACATCTTGTCTTTTCGTAGTAGAGTATACAGAGGAGGGGCTTCCCAAACCCCTCGCTCCATCCCTTTGCCACCTTTTACGAATCACAGGGATTATGGTGGAAGCACAAATACACACACTCACACACACACACACACACATATATATATATATATATATATATATATATATATATATATATATATATATATATAAACATATATATATATATATATATATATATATATATATATATATATATATATATATATATATATATATATATATATATACGTATATATATATATATATATATATATATATATATATATATATATATATATATATATACAGTAAAACCTCAATATAACGAACCAATTGGGGCGGGGGGGTCTGACTTTATATCTGGTAATTCGTTATATCCAAAGTTTGGTAAAAATACCAAACGAGTTCGCTATATACGGGGTTTCGTTCGTTAAGATGTGTTTATACAGAGTTGTTACAGAGGTACTGAGTTTAAGTGTATTGGTGTATGTTACATTAGACACAAATTAACAAACAATTTACTGTAGGTAGTAGGTATGTAGTAGGTAGCAAGTGGCAAGAGCACGAGCCCGACCAACCCTTTACAGTGAGAGCTAACTGTGGACTGAGTGGCGTGCGCGTTGGCACGTTCATGTTCAAACAAAGTGGAGAGTTCGGCCGGCTCCTCCCATGCCTCGAATATAACGAACTTTGGTTTGTTATATCCGACTTGGTTCGGCCAGGAAATGACATTCATTATATCCGAAATTCATTATAAGCGGGTTCGTTATATCGAGGTTATACTGTATACATTATATATATATATATATATATATATATATATATATATATATATATATATATATATATATATATATATATATATATAACTATTTATATACTATATACAAATAATTTGCAATTCAAAATCATTACAGTCTCACAAACTAACCTACAAAGCTATATGTTACATATATATGTGTATATATATATATATATATATATATATATATATATATATATATATATATATATATATATATATATATGTGTGTATATATATATATATATATATATATATATATATATATATATATATATATATATATATATATGTATATGTATATATATATATATATATATATATATATATATATATATATATATATATATATATATGTATGGTAGCATACATGCAGTTATGTAATGCTTTATACTGCAAAAACAATAAATGATATGTGCAGTTCATTGCCCTAAGGCTGTCCAATAGTGTCTGGTGTTTCCAGCACTGCAGTATATCGACACATTTGATCGTGTGTTCCATATTAATGCCTTCATAAGTTTAAAGTTATGCAATTTAGCTACTAAATGGGGATATCAGTGCCTCAAACATAGATAATCAAGGCACAACAACAGTTATGTAATGTGACAATGATGAACACAACAACATAACATAATGGCAGGGCACATCCCATACTTAAGCCTATAAGGATTGCACTCACAAATAAAAGTAAAACGTCCTTTTCAGTTTTCAATGGGCAGTACTTACAACAAACATTTGAAGTTATAACTTTGTACTGTTCCTTCCAACTACAGCAGGTGAATCCAGACAGGTGAGAATGGTGACAGCATCATGTGTGGAGTGGAAAATGTTCTTAGGAGGAATAACTTTCATGGCCTCACACTCTTCAAGTGTGTCCAGCACACTCTCTGAAGAAAAAATATCATTTATCATTACATACATACACAGAGACTAGTGAAGACATAAAAATCGCATCAAAGTGAAAAAAAATGTTGGCTGATGTTCCCTTCTAGAATATTTCATATTTCTAAGAAAGGTTGGATTGCTTTCATAATGGTTCAGTAGAATTAAAATAATTTTGATAATTGATCATTCAAAAAACTCTTAAATAAATCAGTCATGTACGATACCTGAAGATGCTGCCAGACAAAATGATATTCCAGCTGCTTCATAGTCCTTGTAGAGCTGGACCAGAAGCTTCCCTGCACTCGAATCAACGTAGCTGACACTACTCATCTCAACAATCATGTGTTTTGTTTCCTGAAATGGTGTTTATTTTCATAAACAATAAATCAACTATACCATTCCATCAAACTATATATGTACAAATACATAAAAAAAGAACAAAAATGTCCTTTACCAAGGATTACAATAACAATAGGAACAAATGAAATTATGAAAATATTAATCCTTTCTTCATGAGCATAGCCAGAGGACTGAGGCAAATGTACATCTATTTATACCGGTAATGAGATAGCCAAATGTTTAGGCTTTTTTCCATTTTTTCTATTCTTGAGCAGCATGATGAACTTGTTGGCTTTCTTTTCACACCCTTCACTTGTTACACTTCCATTGACTTCCTGTGGTTAAGACACTATATCAATAAATATAAAATATATATACATACATGCTCAATGATAATGTTATGACTATTAATTTTGAATGAAAAAATTATAAAACCATGATGTATATTGAACATTCACCTTGCATCACTTTACTTTAGTTCGATATAAAGGATTAAGTACCACAGCTTGGATGCCTGGGTGTTCTCTGTATCAAGATAAAATTCTAAAGTACAGATCTGCATATATTTAGTGATTTCCTCTCACCTTATTAGGTTGAAGTGTTATATCAGATATAGGAGGAGTCTCTGCTTTCTGCAATACAGTCTTTTTAGCAACTATGTTACTTGGGTTTAGGCCAGTGACTGTTTCTAGCTGTGTGCGGAAGTACTCGGTGTTGGCAAAGTGTATCGGACCACCAAAATGGAAAATGCTCACACTAGGAATTTCTGAAGCCTGCGGAATGATACATGTATAAATTAGTGATATGTCAGTTCGTGTATAAAAGTTAAAATTCTATATATATTTTGCTTCATCAGATAAATGAGTAATACAGTTAAGAATATTTCAACATCAAATCTTAGTTTGACCCTAACAAAACATATTAGTGAAAATAAATACTTATTCAATACCAACACCATGTATCTATTGATTGATCACTAACATTGTTCCCTACAGAAAATTCCTCCAAAAGGGTGGTCACACTACAGTAATTCTGAGTCATCCCATTCCAAGTAAACACTCCAAACATCCCGCAGTCCTATTTTTTAATACTATAGTTAAATTTCTCTAATTGTTATAGAATTCACGGAAAACTAACTAATTGCAAGACAATGTATTTTCTCACTCTGTCTTACAATGTAGTACTATACACTATATATGTATGTGATTGTATTCTCAGTACTTACAGCAGAGTACTTGGACACATCCAAGTAGAGGTCTGTGTTTGCTATGTGCCCAAGTCGGGCAGTTTTTGGCTGCTGTGCGCGGCATAAAAGTACCACCAGGGACACAGTAATACCAATCAGGAGTCCGTAGTCAATGTCAATGATCACAACTCCCAGAAAAGAAGATATCCAGATTGTTGCATCAATATGGGACAATTTCCACACCCGCTTGAGGTCATTGACTTGCAGGAACATCCCCTTTAGAGCCACAACTATGATAGATGACAGAACGCACTGCAAATTGAAGCACATTTATTAGAAATTATACAAAATATTCAAAATGTAAGTCATAATTTTATTTGATTAATCCTAAACGTACAGCATCTACATTACTCTTGTATGTACTTCTCATAGTTTCACTTTCATCTGTTTTCTCCAGGTGAGCAAACCATCACACTGCACCATCCTCATCAGTTCACACAGCTTTCCTGCTCCCTTACTAAACATAAACTTTCCATACACACTTTATTACTCTGCCATCAACTCTGTTACATACCACGGCTTGGATTTTAGGCACTTAATTTTAATTTCATGTTCAGACCTTGTAATGGTGAAGTTATTACTCATTATTTATCCATTTCTTACCCGTCATAAACCTAGCATATCTCGCCTTTGTATGACAATTATTCTCATCCCGCGCTATTATCCCGTTTACAGAGTGTAATGGTGACATTATTATGTATTCTGCATCCAGTATCAACCCTATATGTTTAATAACCTATTTGGCTTCACCGCCCCCTTTGTGTGGAAGTGGGAAGCAGTCTGTCTTGTGGCTCCGGCCATGTAAGACACGACTCAGTGTCATCATCTTTTTATGTTACGCTACCTTTTTGTATTTCAGTTATTATAAGTACCCAGTAAGTCATGATTTCATTTGACTAAACCCCACCACAACCTCAATTACACATGCCAGTGTTGGAACAAGCTTTATTCTTGACCTCCATCCTCTGCTCACTGTCCCTCCTTTCATTATAAGGTCTAGTTATTATACTATTTTTTTTCTCTCTCTCTCTCTCTCTCTCTCTCTCTCTCTCTCTCTCTCTCTCTCTCTCTCTTTCGCTTCTACCTTCATGCTTGCATAACATTAATACAAAGTTATTGAAGTTCATTCACTTCTTCCATTAATTGTCCATTATTCTCCTCATACAGTGAATAAGTGGGCTAAGAGTACTGTTCTGACAGTACTTAGGGCAAAGTACACTGCTCTGGTTGTCAGTTATATTACAACCTCTTCATTCCAGGTTGCTGTTTTCATAAAATAATAATTTTTTCTGAAGACATACAACTTCAGGAACCAACAATTCATACATGGAAGGAACAGAGAAAAATGTATACTTACATTTGGAAGAGTTTCAAATACAGGCCCAATAAAGAGAAGTACCAAGACAATTAGGCTGCAGCAGATAAAAGAAGTAATTTGTGTAACCCCTCCAACAGCTTCTTGAATCAAAGAGCGAGACAGAGAGGCTGCAATAGGTGCACACCCAAAGAAAGAGCCAAAAACATTGCTCAGCCCCTGTAAGAGAAATACAAGAAAATATAAAACATATATACACAACCTCGTTTCAATAACTTAATAATCTAGATTCCATCTAATCCTTTGTTATTTGTTTATGGAGAGAGAAAACGTCTAACCACTTTAATCTTTCCTCGTATAATAAATTCACAATGTCAGGATTTTTGTTGTTCGCCTTTGTAATCTTACACACACATATATATATATATATATATATATATATATATATATATATATATATATATATATATATATATATATATATATATACACGTACATATACTGTATATATATATATATATATATATATATATATATATATATATATATATATATACACGTACATATACTGTATATATATATATATATATATATATATATATATATATATATATATATATATATATATATATATATACAGTATATGTACGTGTATATATATATATATATATATATATATATATATATATATATATATATATATATATATATATATATATATATATATATTCACGTACATATACTGTATATATATATATACATATATATATATATATATATATATATATATATATATATATATATATATATATATATATATATACACGTACATATACTGTGTATATATATATATATATATATATATATATATATATATATATATATATATATATATATATATATATATACACACGTACATATACTGTATATATATATATATATATATATATATATATATATATATATATATATATATATATATATATATATATATATATTTATGCAAGATTACAAAGGCGGGCAACAGAAAAGGACCCAACTTTATGAATGTTTTAGCTTTCTTTTCGTACACACATTATAAAATTCATGCACTACTATCTGAAGTTCCTCTTGACTCTGCAAACAACACAGTGTCATCTGCTAATAGGCATGCCAACCCCATCCAACCCATTCCATTAATTTTCAGCACCTGTTTATCATTACTAAAGCTATTCCTTATCACAATATACCAACAGCAGTGGTAGTGTAATATGGTAAGTTCCTCTATTTTCATTCTTTTGTCTAAAAATTTTTTATGTCCTTGCTTTCTACAAAGTAAGCTACATACATGGTATTTCCTTTTAACAATTTCCTGCCAACACGTTGCCAGAGGGAGAGGTGAGTGGGAAGAAACCTTACTCTATTTCATCCTAAACTTTCATATGTAGTTTACAACAAGAAGTATGTATTTCAGAAAAAAAAACCTTTGTTATAGACTAACAGGTCTCCTGATATATGTTCTCTCTATGTAATCTAAGTACGTAGTACATATATTTTTTCTTACCAATGCATACAGTTCTTGAGTTGCATCTACTTGGTAGCTGTGTCTCTTAGCAAATATTTTTGACATGGAGTAAGACACAGTATACGCCACAATGCTGATCACTACTGAGTCCACCACCACCTTTGGCATCAGCTCAAAAGGTGGAAGTGTGGGTGATGGAATCCTGTAAACAAATAGCAGGAAACAATAAAAAATCAACAATATATTGTCTCTTGCAATCATGTATCAGATTATTTCACCATTTAAGATAATATGGCAATCCAGGTATCAACAAAAGAAGTGAACAAAAAGCAAATTATACTGAGCTACAATATATTTCTGAAGGTACATGAAACTTTGACAATAATATTCAAATAAAATTGCCACATTCCAGTAATAAAAGGCACAACCCTTTAAGTTGAGCTGATATTTGATCTTTCTAATTGAGCAGATAATGCAAATGGTTTGTTACCAGCCATGCCATTGTAATCACCATGGTATAAGTGGAGTTTTGTTAAATTTCTCTGTTATGTTACTGCATAACTTCAGAAAGGTAAGCTTATGCAGACCTAACAATTTAGAATGATCAAATTCTTGCATATTAATCACAGTAACAAAACTGAAATGAAACACTGCAAATACACACAATATTTTAAAAATTAAGTAAAAGAACCTTACCCGGTAGGAATTTCACCAACAATTCTTATGTTATAATTGTCATTGAGGTGACCAAAGTAAGATGCAACTGTCCCTCCAATAACAACAAGCAGTTCAATGGGGATAGGAATCTTGGTCTTGGTGCGAGCCCACGGCTGAAGGGAAAAAGTCCTTTATTCGTTAACAGTTTCTGGGGTATTCTCCCTTTAATCATAAACTAATGAGTATTTCTACTATATACTGTATTATTTCTAAGGAATATCAAAGTGACATATAGGTACAACAATAGTATCTATGCATAATATTGGCAAACAACTGTAATTGGATTAGGATTGCCATCTCAGAGGCTGTTTGAAAGATGATAAAAGCTCAAAAGCTTTAGTCTATATCATTACAATTTGTTCATGGTTGCGGCACTTCCTTGCTACAGTTAAAAAGAACTAGGTGTGGAAAATGTATTCGTTGTTTCAAGTGTGTTAAGTTTGCAACTAATCTGAAGAAGCTTTCATTAATCATCTTCCAGCATATAAGCAATCAAGTTAAGCAGCAGAAAAAACAACAACTGAGTTCTCATTACTGCTCACATCTATGTACATAGGATATTAAGTGATGCAAAAATAATACCTCACCATTTTCAATAAATAGATATATTACTGTCAATAGCAAGGAAGTCACTGTTATTTTGTCCATTATTGCGGGTAAGACAATGAACCTTTGACTGAACTTTGAATAACATTTAAAGTAAGCATGGTAATAGTTACCTTCAAAACTTCATTATTGAAGGCAAGAGTGACAATTGTAAGGCCAGAAATCACCATGGCAGCTGGGTTGGCATGCAAGACTTGGCTGATGATGTCTCTGTATGTCTGGCAATATAAAAGATATGCAATAATATCATGATTTATGATTATAGAATAATATGAAACATATAAATGACAATGATCTAGGAGCAAATAATCAGATTCAAACATCAAAATGACAAGTAACCATCAAATTGCTTTCATAAACTACACACAAAAACGAAATGATGGTTGGAAAGTTAAAAGGTATATTGTGAAAACCAGCACTTAGTGCTTTTTTCTTAAGAACTAGATGTAATGTATTTACACCCTAGAAACAACCTTAAAAGTTTTCCATGCTCTGATAATAATTTTTTGAGTTTCACAAATGTTTCTTCTGTTTCATTACTCCCCTGCATGTATTTATTTACCCATATGACCATTCATTTGACCTGCTGTGAGTTAAGTTATGGAAGATGCTATGTCTGCATTACCGTTTAAGAATTTTCTATAATAATCAGCCATTCCTAAAAAATATTGCAGTTCCTTCAAAATCATGGGAATGGACATCTTACTTATGACTTCCATCCTATTTAGCTGAAGTTTTAATTCCTCTGCTGAGGTAACATGTTCTTAATAGGGCAGTGGCGGGAACCAGATTTAAACTATGAGAGGACCAATTCAACCATTACTTTCATCAGTGATTTCTAGACCATCGTTTCCTTCGCTGCACATAAGCATAATGATATCGATGCAATAAGACATCAGACTTTTCTACGGAACTTCAGTGATGCTGTTGAATCAGGACACATAATAAAGTGTAGATACAAATGAAAAATATGGTGGATCCTGATTTAATAAGTAGCTACATGTTTAGAGAAAGTATAAGGAAAAAAAATTCAATTGAAAAATTCATAGTCAAAATAGTGAAAAAAAGTCCTTAGTTTTTAAGTATAAAAGGATATCATAGGCACACATTTTATGAATTTGAATATAAACAAAATAACTGAATTTCAGAACGAACTTCATAATTACTTCAGTTTCAGTATCTAATTCGTGGCATCCTTTATCATGTAATTTCTGCAAATGACCAAATCATTTAAAAGTGCTTTACTTACATATATTATTTTGAGAGGGCCACTGTAGCGCTGAACCTGAAGACCGAAGAGGTACTTAATCTGGGAAGTCATGACATGTACGGCTGCACCGGTGGTGAAGCCGGACACCAGCATGTCGGAGAGGAAGACACAAAGACTACCAAGCTGCAGCAGGCCGAGCACAACCTGCAAACATATCTTCCCTACAAAACCTATCGTAACTGTAATACACTATGTATTATGCACCTTTTTCATTAATGGAACCAGACTTCAGGTCATGCTACATCAAGACTACATCTACAAACTCGCATTGCAACCATACTCTGCATTATGCATAAAGAACCTGTCAAAACCTAAGTTGCAGTTTCTATAATAATACTCATGCATAGAGGCAATAGATGTATGAATTAATGAAATTGTACGATTGCTTCTCCTCCTCCTACTACTACTATTACTCTATTTCTACTACTACTATATACTACTACTATTAATATTATCATTATCATTATCATTATTATTATTATTATTATTATCATTATTATTATTAAACTTCATCATAGTTTGAATTATTATTACTACTTGGATGTGTGTTTATATATGTATCTGTAATTTCCTATGCCTTTTTGAAAAATAAAATAAATATTATTGTTATCATTATCATTATTATCATTATCGATATTATCATTATCATTATCATTATTACTATTATTATGATTATTATTTTTTTTACTACTACTACTACTACTACTACTACTACTACTACTACTACTACTATTACAGTGTACTATTACTATTATTACTTCCACCACTACAAACAGTCAACACTGATGTGCCTTTTCCCGTTAGTTGGAAGTGGTATCCAAGAAAGAGGCAGAAAAAAATATGAAACAAAAACTAATAAATACACAAATAACACAAAAAAATCCTAATCTATTTTTTGCTTTTTTACTGTTTTGGTAATTAGAACCTTCCACAGGATAGGACGATAATAATAATAATACGAAAATACTACTACTACTACTACTACTACTACTACTACTACTACTAATAATAATAATAATAATAATAACAATATCAATAATAATAGAAAAAATAAGTCCCGTCACCCGCATCGCCTTCCTGTTATTCACATACCTGCACTATACCAATCATCAGAGCCACAGCGGCAGCCACCTGGTTTGGCGTGTAGGTGAGCGTGGAAGCAATCAAGGAACTGTTAGGCATGAGACCATCAACACTGGAGGCTGAGGCTGACGGCTGATCGGATGCGGTGGAATACTCTCCCACCACTTTCCCGGTCATTAGGCACACCACGGCAAATGTACCTGTATGACACAACGGATAGGATACCATTACAAACACGCACACACGCACACGCACACACACACACACACAAGCATCCACAAACATACACACACATGCACACTGAGAAAGTAATGTTAATATTGAACTTTAAGACAGGTGAAATTTCTCGCGGGGTTAGATCACTCACCCATTGAACAGTGACGAGACGTGCCAAGGACGGAGTATATTAGCAGCGGGAAGAAGGCCATGTACAGGCCCGTGATAGGAGGCAGGCCAGCGAGGAGAGCGTAGGCCATCCCTGGAGGATAAAGGTCAATTAAAACACAATTATTATGCTTTATCACTACTTGATAAGAGAAATGAGAAATCATGAACAAATCTTTCGCTCAAACACAGTGAGGCTCATTGACAGCTTTTCTTACCCTGCGGAATATGCATGATGGCGACAGTGACTCCCGCAATAAGGTCACCCATTAGGGACTGGCGAGGACTGTACGAAGGCAACCAGGTAAGGATAGGTAGTCTGCTGGCGATACTAGTCTTGAGGCAACTCCCTGAACAGGCAAAGGAGTCGCGCACCTTCTGTTGTACTGTTTTTGCAAAACCTGTTGAATATAATGACTATCACATAATTTTCTTGTTACGATGTTCAAAATTCACACATTACCGTCGACGATATTTCTACTAATACTATTACAACAACAACAACAACTAATAATAATAATAATAATAATAATAATAATAATAATAATAATAATAATAATAATAATAATAATAATAATAATAATAATAATAATAATAATAATAATAATAATAATACTGATAGTCACCAGGCTTGTCTTGGGGCTGGTACTGATAGTCCCTGGCCCGTTGGGAGACGGTGAGGGCAGGTCGCATTATGCACAAGTCACCCACCGACGACCCCGCGTTGGCGGCTCCCCTTCCAGCACCGAGCCCGCCTCCCACTTCGCTGTAATCATTTGGTTGTTCCATTCCTCGAACAATGGTGTCGCACGCTCCAGCCTCACTGGGAAATAACGAATGTCAAGGGTTAGGAGAATGGTTCTGAATACACTAAATGAAACTGCATGGAAATACGAGCCACAGAGACTATGAAATGAAACAAGGTGTTTTGGATGACCTTGGCTCTAATAAAATAAAAAAAAAGAACATAACAGTTTGATCATCAATAAATTCCAACTGCTAGTTTTCAGTAACAATTCCTTTCCTGAATAGCCTCTCCTTCCCCCACCACCAACCCAACCCCCCAAAAAAAAATCCCAACAACCATACAAAAATTATCAACAATTGTAATCATACGCTCAACACTCCAAATATGTGCACCCAACAACAAATAAACAGCTCCAGTTCCATCTCGTCTTTAATATCAGCACTACGCCTGTTGCCGCATCGCTCTTGTCTCTCTCTATAAGCAGACTTGGCTTCTCCGATATCACACTTTCTGTCTCCTTTCCTTTTACATTTACTGAATTTCCACTGGTTATTCAATCTCTTCGCAAACTCAGGTAGTTAAATTTCTTTTTTCTTTTTTGTATGTTTGTGTTAACTGCAAGTATACACATGAGCATTAACAAACCTTGCGTAGTTTATCTTTGCTTTTGTGGCAAAACCTATAAAAGCCAAGAAAATCTTCCAGGGGAAAAGACACAGACCATCAACATAACAGGGAACGAATACAATAACTCACTCTGGATTCCCTTTAGCATCTCCTTCCAGCGAGCCTCCAGTAAACTCCTTCTTCTTCATTAAGACTCTCATGTTTCTCAAGAAGGGTTACTTCGATATCACGTGGAAATGACGTAGTTTGGTAAAATGCGGTGTTTCAGCCGTATCCAATAAAATGTTTGGTAAGGTAAAGATAATTTAGAATATTGATGGACCTCACGAAGATTATAGTTGGTTGTTCCGTTGTAAACACCAACAGACAGTATTTACAATTATAAGCGCTAATTGCGCAATAGCTTTCGCGAGCTCGCTGGTAGTCACCACCACTGTGGGACGTTCCTCGCCACACACTACCCTACACACTCGAAGCCGGACGTCAAGAAAACTCTGGAACAAGGACATGCACTTTGAAGGCTGTTGTGATAACATCTCATCTCGCAAATTTCGATTTCTGCAACTTGACTTTGACCACATCCAATTTTTTTTCTTCTAATACCTTAAGTTTTCAGAAAAATTCTTGTATTACTATAGACAAAAAAATCACAGGAGATAATATAAAACGTAGATTTTACAAATAAATTACTATAATACAACATCGCAAATTTATTCTGATCATTGACACCAATCTACAGTCTTGCTCTCCTTGTTCTCTCTGACGACGTCTTACCAAGGGTCGCTGAGGTGGGCACATGGACAACGCATGACCACACGTAAATATGGATTATTGCTAAACTACCACGTGGAGGGGAGCGTCCTTCTATATGAAAAATGTAATAATAATAATAATAATAATAATAATAATAATAATAATAATAATAATAATAATGATAATAATAATAGTAGCAATAACAACAACATTAATAATAATAATAATAATGATAATAATAATGATGATAATAATAATGATAATGATAATGATAATAATAATAATCTAATTATGTGGTGTAACAAGCTACCGAGGAAAATGGAAAAAAAAATCCTACTCATAGAATTTATGGATCTACCCCAAACTTACTTAACTTTTTAAAATCTAGTTTCACACGCACAAAAAAAGCTCTGGTGGCGGTGTAGCAGTGTGAAGTGTCCACCCAGGGTAGAGTGGCCCCAGCGGAGGTGCGCATGCGCGAGATCACTAGCTCACAGCAGCGGTGACGTGCTGCCACCCACCACTGTCTCGTCTCCCGCCTCCCTTTTATCAGTAGTTATTGCGTTTATTTATTTAAATACAACATAACAGCACTCCTGCTACGACGCCCTGTCTCCTGCTTCCCTCTCCCCTTAACCTAACCTGACATAACTAACCTATTTATTATCTCTCTCTCTCTCTCTCTCTCTCTCTCTCTCTCTCTCTCTCTCTCTCTCTCTCTCTCTCTCTCTCTCTCTCTCTCTCTCTCTCTCTCTCTCTCTCTCTCTCTCGTCATCTTTAAGCCGCATTTTTGTCGTCCACGCGCGGGATTGGGTTTCGAAGACCGTCTTGGGCCGATCAGTAGCCACCACAAAAACACTTTTTCTTGACTTGGTGCCGAAATATTATTATCTGGCTTACAAACTTTCCTAAAAACTTTATTAAAAGTAAAACATAGCTACTGTACATTTATTTGAAATTATTTGGCGACATTAATTTCCTTTTTGTTATGGTTGCCGAAATTAATGTCAGCGCCGAAAATAATCCTACACAGTACATAACCAAAACTGAGCTGTATAATCTAGGTGGAGTCTAACTAGCGCTAAATACAACCTCAGAATGACCTCAGAACTTCTATTTGTCACATAACTACCAAAAAAATCCCAGTATCTTTCTATTTATCCATGTCTAACTATAATATACTGTTCCCTGGGGCGCAAGTCACTGCTTACTTGAACTCCAAAAAGTCCCTCTCACTATATGACCTTCCTAAGGTAGTGTCATTTAATGTGTAGTCTACAGACCTATTACCGGTAAAGATTCGTAAGACGACCTATTCCATATCTCCTTACCTTTAGTATGCACTGCAAATTCAACCTCAGAAACTTCTAAAGATCACCTCAAACAGTTATTCTGCTGAATTACAGAAAAAAATACAATTTATTTTAGGTTACGTTAGGTTTTGTTTGGTTTGGTTAGGTTACGTTAGGTTTAGTTTGGTTTGGTTTGGTTAGGTTAGTTTTGATTAGGCTTATTTAACTGCAGCTCTGGGAAGGTTATGCTAACAAAGTTATTTTGTTCAGTAGATTTTTACATCTTCACCAGAATGGCATGTGGCTACGAAAGAAAATGGCTTGTTTTCTAATTGCCCTTGCTATATGATAGCTTCTAACATCTACATCTTCATTACTAAACACTGTTGATTCAATGTACTAAACTCGTATCTGGAACACCTGGATACTGACAAATTATAGATCAAAGTGCTTAAAGATACGTTGTCATACACTATTCATCCGCTATTGGTACGGCCTGTGCCTTATTATTTACCTGGTAAAGCATCTTTTAAGTTATGTTAGGTTGATTATGTTATGTTAGGTACGGTTTGGTTAGGTTAGGCTCGGTTATATAAGCTTTTTACCTAAAACTTAGGCACATGCCGTATCTATAAGCGAGCACTATGAGGATACAACATTCATTAGGTTAGGTAATGTTATGTTAGGTACGGTTTGGTTCGGTTATATAAGCTTTTTATATTATATTATACCAAAGTGAGGCACGTGCCGTATCTATAAGCGAGTATTTAAGTACGGCTGCCGTACCTGTAAGCTGTGCTATTATAGATAGTACGCCACATACTCATTTCATGACATTACTGGCATTAATCAGGGTAAAGCTGTGCTTTACCCTGATTAAAGCTATGCTTTACCATACAGTATTATCACATTTGTGTATTCAACGCACTATTTTTTCAACTAAGGTGGCGTCATTTCCCACAATTAAGGTGGGAGAGAGAGAGAGAGAGAGAGAGAGAGAGAGAGAGAGAGAGAGAGAGAGAGAGAGAGAGAGAGAGAGAGAGAGAGAGAGAGAGAGAGAGAGAGAGAGAGAGAGAGAGAGAGAGAGAGAGAGAGAGAGAGAGAGAGAAACGGGAGAGAGAGAGAGAGAGAAACGGGAGAGAGAGAGAGAGAAACGGGAGAGAGAGAGAAAGAAACGGGAGACAGGGGAACACGAGGCGGGAGATGAGATATTGGTTGGTGGCAAGGTGTCAAGGAGTGAGGGAGAGCGGCGGGTAGGGTGTTGTCTCTGCCCGCTGCTGTGAGCTAGTGATCTCGTGCATGCGCACCTCCGCTGGGGCCACTCTATCCTGGGTGGACACTTCACACTGCTACAGCGGTTCTAAAGGCCGTATGTTAAGATAAATATAGGGCCTATATTCTAGGCCCTATAATCAATTTGTTATGTTTAAAAGTCATTAATAAGACCTGAATGTCTTCACTAGAACAGGAAAAAAAATAATGAAATAATCTAGGACAACATAATAATGTGTAAGGTTTCTCTGAACACAATTCTGATATTAATGTGTTAATCTTTGTATGTAATTTCATGCAACATAATGTTAAGTAATTGTATCTATGCATGTATGTATGTATGTAAGTATATGAATGTAAAAATGTTGTGTATTTATGTATGCATGTATGTATTTATATATGCATAAATGTAAAATGCAGTAATGTAAAGTAATATATGTATGCATGCATGTATATTCTGTTCATAGTTCTTTCCTGAATATGTTTCAGACTCTGAAGTACGGGCGTGGCTAATGAGTAGCTTAACACGTGGCAGCGGGTTGGTGGGCGTGGGAGGCTGCGGAAGGCATGGCACGGGAAAAGGGTAGGGAAAGGGAGCAGCTAAAGAGGTCAGGGAGGCAAAGTGGTAGTGTCAGGAAGGCGTAAAACATTGGAAGTCAAGAACACTGCAACCATAATGAACATCCGGAGGCAAGACGTATCTCACTGACTGCCTCTTCCGGAATGACTGAGGCTGTGAAAAGGTGAGTGAGGGAAAACACGACCCCCGCGCCCTCCCACCCCCCAACACACACACACACACACACACACACACACACACACACACACACACACACACCCACACCCACACACACACACACACACACACACACACGTCAGATGTGGAAATGAAGCGAATGATGTATTTTGTCAGTGAGATCAATGACTAAATATTTGCTTTGTTGTGTATTTGTGAGGTGACTGTAGAGTGTGATGGTGGCGGTCAAGGTTGCGGGATGACCTTATCCTTGCCGCCAGCAAGGTCGGTTCCTAATGTGGCCGCTTCGTAGCCACACCTCTTCTTCCTTCTGACCACAAACTTTCACTGACATTGGTAATATAAAACGTGGCGCCACTATTTTAATAACAAAGGTGTTTACTCGGCTCCAACTGCCCCACCATTGAAATAAATAAATTAGTAAATAGATAAATAAATAAACAATTGAATAAATAAAAGATAAATAAATTAACTATGAAATAAAATAAAATAACTAATGAATGAATATTATAATATATATATAACAAAAACAGAGCTTATTATAATATAAACAAATGAAAAGGCAAAGAAAAACAAATTAATATACAAATCAATCAAATGCTTACATGAGACTAGAGGGACACTTAGTAGAGCGTAAGTACAGTACCTTCGCCGTACAGCGTTCATTATAAACAAAAAGACGATGCAGAAGCTATATTGGTGAAGCTTTGCGAAATTGTGGTACGTTTTGACAGAGTTATGAAGTTCTAAAAATCGACCCATATTAAAAGATAGACATTTTCCCGATTTTTTGGATGTTTTTCTGATCTTGACCTTTGACCTTAACCTTTCAAAATGTAATGGAGTAGAGCTTTAGGGTGAGGGGGTCATGATAATGGACTTACATGAGGTTGCGATGCATGTGGTGTTATCAGGAAGTTGCTAACGTACATACATACAAACAAACAAACGCACAAACAAACACGAGTAAAATAAAACTTCTCACTCAACTTCGTTGGCAGAGGCATTAAAGACATTAATAAATAATAATGACATACATAATATAATACAAAAATAAATAGAACTATTCAAAATAGATGTGCAGATTTGAAACTGCGTAACATTATGTCACCATGCATTTACATTTTTCTCTGGTGTAATATTCATGAAGTGACAACGTTTACCATGAGTTCTTAATACCTCTCGCTTTGCGTGACGACATGTTAAAAGTTTCTTGGGTAAAATTAATAATGTCGAGATACCGGATGCAAAGGTGAAAGAATATGCATGGATAATGTTGGATCAGCAACTGTGCTGAACTGATTCCTTGTGTTTGTTTTGTGTCATGGACCGGCAGGAAAACCTTTTAAAGTGGATGGCAGGAGACGCCTCTCCCGCCCACATCTCCAGCGTGTTAGGTGTGTGTGTGTGTGTGTGTGTGTGTGTGTGTGTGTGTGTGTAATTCAACAAGGGCTGGAGGATCACACGCTGGACTCGTGATTGTCACCTTCCCCGAAAGAGCTCATAGCTCATAGAGACAGATCAATGGCTAAGGCTGAGACGTCAACTAAAACTCCACTTGAATCTTGCTGATCATTATGGTCTGATTGATAAGGCATCGGTACGTTGAGAGGACACTCAGGGGTTCGATCCCCAGCCGCAAACTTTCATGGTTCAGTGTTTCGAAACACGAGGCATTACAGTGGTGCGCAGCGGTAAAGGTCTCTAGAAGATAACGCTACCAGTAGAAAATGGAAATCTATGATGACCCCAGAAGAAAGAAAACGCTACCAGTAAGAAATTTAGAAAAACCTGAAAGTCTATTGCGTTCAAAGTGAAAGTTAGTAAATGTAGAAACACCAGAAGTTGACCTAAAAAAAAAGGAGGAGGAAAAGTCGTGTAGTGACAGGACAGTCAACGTTGACCAAAACTCCACTTGGACCTTGGTGATCTTTATGGTCTGACACGCCTAGTGTACTGGTTCAATCCCCAGCCACAACCGTCCCATGGCTACATACTCCCTTAGATCAATTTCTCAGTATTTCAAAGCACGAGGCATTGTTTAATAACCGCTGCCTGTCAGTGAAAAATCCCATATCTGAGCAGGGTTCGAACCCACGCCGGGTAACAGGCGGAAGTTAACTCTGAACCACGGGAGTGGTGTGTGTGTGTGTGTGTGTGTGTGTGTGTGTGTGTGTGTGTGTGTGTGTGTGTGTGTGTGTACGTGTGTGTGTGTGTGTGTGTGTGTGTGTGTGTGTGTGTGTGTGTGTGTGTGTGTGTGTGTGTGTGTGTGTGTGTGTGTGTGTGTGTGTGTGTGTTCTAATAGATATGTATATCACAATACATTTACGCCTTTACTGCATTGATGTAAATTTTTTAAATTTCATTAATTTATTTTTTTATCCTTTATCCGTCGCCGGTAGGCTTAATGGAGGCCTTAGATGGTCGGCCTCCACCCGTTAGTAGGGCAGGTTAGATTTTTTAAGTGACGCCTCGTTTCTTATTGAGAGGCTCATGCTGCCAGCGGGAGCTCCTCGTGCACATAGCTTTGCAGTCCCGTTGAGGATAGTGTTATGGCAACATGTGGGTGATCTTAGGCCACTCGACGGTATTACCAAAGAAAATGGGCCAGCTCATGCCCGGGCTCGAACTCGGGACTCTGAATTAGTATACCCGACCGCTATCCACTAGGCCAACACCTAGGAAATTATATAACTTCTAAATATATAACATCAATAATCTACAACATTGTTATCTTCTGCTTTTTATTTAAGATAACATTTTCATTTGTACGTACTGTGTACACACTGAGCTCTATTTTGCAATTTTTTTTTTCCTGTGAATTTTTCTATAACGTATTCACAAAAAAAGTGGACAGACAAATACACTTATATACAGAATCCTACTGGTGACGCTTCATGAAGATTATAATAATAAAATGCACAATACATTTTCAGTTACAGTTACAGTTATTTAAATTATTTTAGCAATGAGCTGATTTTTCCCTCCCTTTTGAATGAATGAGTGTGTATGAAACAGAATGAAGCGTATTCCATTGCTACTGTACCAGACAACGTGTGGTCCTCAGCTAGCCGTTGTCTACGTGTTTTATATTAACTGTTCTCAAGACTTGTTGATACACCTTAAATCAATTTTGTGTTACTTATAAGTTTTCTACAAGGCTTCAAGGTCAATCTTTAAGGATTTTTTTTGTTTTGTCAGGAAATACGGAAATAAAGCCTTCCTCAAAGTTTTCTTTCTCTCTCTGTCTCTTCCGTAGACCAGAAAAAAAAAGTCCTTACAGTTTGCCGCGCGTTAGCCAGCAACACGCCACGGCTCTCGTAACTCAGATAATTACTGTATTACTCGTAAATATCACTTACATCTGCTTGTACATGTACATTCATATGCACTACATGAATTGAAAACTTGCTAGATGAGCTAGAGAAGTGTTTTATGACCTGGTTAAAAATGGAAAAATCCCGGTGCATTTCATAAACATTACTATAGTATCCACGGATTGACAACAGTGTATTAACACACTAGATACCTTAGGGTTGCGTAACAAAATATTCAAAATTATTGAGGCAAAATGAATGAAGGATACTAGTTGGGGAAAACACACACACACACACACACACACACACACACACACACACATACAACTGGGTCCAACTAATTTGAGCTGATGTGGATTTTTCTTTTTTTTTCGTCTACATGAAAACACAAATTCAGTCTACATGATACTACTGAGACTACTACTACTACTACTACTACGAGGGATTAGAGTCCTAAATCCCCAGGATAGAAGGAGGAGGCGAATGAGGAGAAGCAGAACAAAAGGACAAGTAGAAAAGGAAACTGAGAAGAACACTGAAAAAAGCGGGTGGAAGAAACTGAGAATCACGAGTACCTGGGAGCGAGGAGTGTATTTACCGGGGATCGTCAAGGAAGTGTGAGGTTGCGGCACTTGAGGCTGCTGGTAAACTCTTTAAGAGGTGGGCTCTATTCATGCTCACAAGAACGCATCGAATTCCTCGCACGCATTCGGCAGCGATTACCTGCATGGAGTCTTACGCGTTTATGGATAATGTAACATATAACAAGGGCGAGATGTTGTTTGAAACATTTATTTGCTTGGTCGCCTTGAGTCAATACAAAAATTACAATCTCTACCGAACCAACTTTTGCCACCCATAAGCTATCGTTGTTTCCTCCTATAAACGGACTAAGAGAGTGTTCAGGGCGATGTGGCTTCCTTTACAGGGATTCCAATTCTGCTGAGTGATGCCGCAAAACATGAGTTTACAAGTGGAGACGTGGTTACTGTTGGTATTGTGTAACTCATAAAAATAATAATTATAATGAAGTCAAAACTCTGTAAACTGTGTTATGCACAAAAGAGAGAGAGAGAGAGAGAGAGAGAGAGAGAGAGAGAGAGAGAGAGAGAGAGAGAGAGAGAGAGAGAGAGAGAGAGAGAGAGAGAGAGAGAGAGAGAGAGAGAGATACACACGCATAAATAAAGAAATAAAAACACAGATAGAAAGACGGACAGACCGACAAACTGGTCCACTCACAATGCTATACACAATATAAACTAGTTCCACCTCCATAAAACTGAAATTTATAGAAGTGTTGTATCGGATAAGTAGAGAAGTAGCGGGGATACCAACCAGCACTGTGTGGGGGAGGGATTGACGTCACTGCAGCAGCAAAACAAGCGTCATGAAGGTTGGCAATGCATGGTGGGCAGCAAGACGTGCGAGATCGGTTAACATTTGGGGTTACCTTCAGGTTTATTGTTTACTATTTTCACCAAGGACTGTATATATACACACACACACACACACACACACACACACACACACACACACACACACACACACACACACACACACACACACACACACACACTACGCTTAGTGATAAGAAAACAGTCACCGCAAGTCATCATGACAGCAGTAGCACAATGGACACCATAAAGATGTTCTGTAAAACAATCGGTCCAAGGAATTCCTCTGTGATGGTACTTTTCCACCAAGACTAATACAAGCAGTTCTGTTCAACTTTAAGGGATTGAACTATAAATCCATAATCTACACAGGAAAGGTTTCCTGGTACTGCTTCTCCCCTTAGTGGAGTAGTTCATGTTTGCAGTGGTATTAATGAAATTATACTTCATGCCAATGTACATCATACTAGGTTGGTATTTCGCAGAGTATTATTGTCTTAATAAAAAAGTCTTTGTTCTTTAACCGCATCATGCCTACAAGGACTTGAGAAAGGGAGAGTTCCAAAATACTTAGGTCCCCTTTCAAATGCTTCAAATACTAATGTTCACTATTAAGGATAACAGCAGGTGGCGCCATTGTTTGGATATATATTACTCGAATTTGAACAACATCATATCTCTTTATCACTGTACTACTACATAGATACATGGAAAATTGACCACACCATACAACACACAATGCATAATATCATGGACAATACAGCGTGCACTGTACTGAAACTATTACAAAAAACCTTTTTTCAGTTCAAGAAAATTCCTACAAATGTAATACAGCCCAAAATACACCAAACACATTATATTAGATTTATGTAACGAATCAAACACAAGTCATATAAAATCTATGCCCATTTGTACCCTCGAGTCATGCTTGCAACATACGAAATCCCATCTACGAGAAGCAGCAACCTATTACAGAAACGAGCAACGACCTTCCATTTCCAAGGGAACGAAACATGAACCACGTCGGCCTTGGGTTCCCTTATCCCGAGGTGTAGGATATTATGAATAAGTCAACTACCAAGCAACCTTTAGGAGGGACGTGATGATGATGATGATGATGATGATGATGATGATGATGATGATGATGATGATGATGATGATCGATGCTGCTGCTGTTAGTGATGATGATAAGGATGGTACTGGTGGTGGTGATGAACAAAATGAAGGCGCACTAAAAACAATCCTGCTTATGAAAGAGTGTCTTTCTCTCATTATGGCAAGTCAGTCACTTTTAAGGATTTATATCATTATGACGCGTCAGGCTCTGTGGCTGTGGGTGTGTGTGTGT
>JAPQNM010000022.1:13966539-13969039 GCA_029783475.1 Metacarcinus magister
ATCCCAAAAAAATTAATTCGTAACATGGTTAATTTTCAACAGAAAGCTGAATTACCCCGAATTTGAATTTTCTACCATTAATCCGGACGTAGAGATGCTGCAAAACATGATGTTCAAGTCCAGGATCGCATTACGTCATCCTTCTCCCGACACTAACTTCCCAATGAAAACTTAAGCATCCAGCTACTTGGTTTCTTTGGTTATGAAAATGTAGCTCCGTCGAGATAGAATGTATAGCGAGAACGCATCCCCCCATCCCACTCCATTATGTAACACTGGAGTCGCTACCGATCATAATACAATGATAACAAGAATGCAACATGAAGCCCAAAGTGATGTTGACCAACAGATCTCATCCAAGTGTTGTTTTCACAATTGATATTAGAAAGGTCGGTAACACGTATACACCACCCTTCTCAGTGTTTTATGAACCGCATGCTATTAGGCTGAGAGGCGGTGGGATGCAGATGGAATATGTAATACCTTGCCTTTACATAGTGAGACAAAGGTAGCCATGAAGTGTTTTTGAGACCTTTATTTGGACCTAACATCGCATCTTCTTACTTCAGTTCAGTTAAAAGGTAGCGTTACAGGAAGAGCCGTGTTTTTTGCCGTCGCTCACATAATTCACCCAGCGAGGTTCAAGTAGGTGGATGCCCTTCGCTCAAGGACCCTAGACAGTCACATGGCAACAATGTCCCTCCGTTGTAAGTCATGTCGAGCTGCAATCAAAACCATTACCATGCCACTCACGTCGTTTACTTTTCAAGAGATATTCATGACGGCAGCTACATACAGCACAGCGACAATAGCGGACAAACCAATGAGACAGTTAGTTTGTGCCAGTCACACTGCCGCCACTGTCAGAGAAAGCAAACGATAAATCCGTCCCTAATACCAGAGGCCAGGGAGGGCAGGTGAGCACTTGGGCAAACATGACTTCATGCCGTACACGCCGCCCGGAGAGTCACCAACCCTACCCTACCACCCCTCCCCCTCAGGATCCATCTCTTGCCCTTCCCACTCTAGGGCCCTCTCCCTCCATAACCAGCTCACCCCTTCCCTTCACAGACATTCTCTTCTCTTCCCTCCTAGGTCTGGTGTACCATCTCCCCTTCCCTTCAAAAAGTCAAGCATCCCATTCCTCTTTAGTTGAACCAATAAAGACTCTCTTCAGAACCCGTAAAAGTTACCCGACAACCTCTCCCTTCATACCCGATCCCTTACATCTGTTTTTCTTCTCCCATGACACGCCGCGTCTTTCGTTTTCCTCCTTAGGATCGGTGCGTCGTTGCACAGGTCAAAGCCTGCCTTGGATCTACGGACAGAGGATGAGATGGGGTCCTCGGTGGGATGTGCCTAAATGCCTCGCCCACTGTCTGGGGATCCCTGAAGGGGGAAGGGGATAAAACAAGACACCAGGTTCTGAAGACGGAGTTAAACAATCAAATACCTGTACACAAGCGTTACGTGGGCAGGAATAATGAATTTCCAGCTGCATTAGTGCAAGGTAATATAATAAACACTACAGGAAGAAGAAAAGAAAAAAAAAAAAACTTGACGGTTACTTATCCGACACAAGACTTCTATAAATGTCGGTTTTATTGAGGTGGAACTATAGTTTATATTGATTGGGTATAGCATTGTGAGTGGACCAGTCTGTCCGTCCGCCTTATTATGTTAAATTTTTTTTTGCGTATGTGTGTATCGTGTATCTCTCTCTCTCTCTCTCTCTCTCTCTCTCTCTCTCTCTCTCTCTCTCATCATGGATACAATAATCACACTGGTGCCACTTATCACTCCCTCCTATTTGGTCTCAGGTCTGTCGCATTATTGGTTTGCCTCCCCTACCCCAAGCCAGCGTCACGCCTTCTCACTATTCCTTGACCAAAGTACACTACAACAAGTATGTGTATATGTACATTTACCTGTCTTTGGTGCACTAGTCCACCTTCGCTCTGCTCGATCTATCTTGAAGAATTATGACGAAGTGCAAACAAGTGATTCCTGCTTCACAACATGTAGAGTGGATGCTTCATGTGTACCAAATGACGTCTTGTTTGTAGCCGCCGTGTTGGTCTTCACGTGCTTCATTAACTAAGTGGTCCAAAGAAAACTTGTCACGGGAATAGTACGATGAAGCTTAACAAAACCCAAATCTGTCGCCAATCAACGTTTTCAAATGAGATAGTTTCTAAATTATTCGTGCCCCACTAACACACGCACAGTATTAGTAGGATGTTTTCATATCAAGTTCTTTTCATGGCTCTACGGTCGGGGCGGAACGGGAGCAGCATTTCACGGTACGACGAAGGGGGAACCGACCACAGACCTTACCCGTCGCTTGGGTCTGTTGCCACTACCAAAGCACGCTCCCGCCGTGTCCATTCCCTGTACCTCAACATAGAGACAGACTTCACGTGGCGCCGCATTCATATAGCTTGAATAAAATAATGATTGTGTCCAAGGGCGATGTCAGACTTGAAAGGACTTTCATGTG
>JAPQNM010000022.1:13976539-13986539 GCA_029783475.1 Metacarcinus magister
AACAGTACGTACTTATGTTTTCCCGGAGGCATGTCGGAAGGAATCACTCAATTACATAATAGTGCTTCCTAAACACCGCCACACTCACACCCACACCTACATCCACACTCACACCCGCACCCAACAATGCATACATGAATAGATAAACTCGTACATAATAAAGTAAAATTAATAAATGTATAGAAGTATTTCTAGAATATTTATTTATCACTGAATCTCTCTCTCTCTCTCTCTCTCTCTCTCTCTCTCTCTCTGTCTGTCTGTCTGTCTGTCTGTCTGTCTGTCTGTCTGTCTGTCTGTCTGTCTGTCTGTCTGTCTGTCTGTCTGTCTGCTCTCTCTCTCTCTCTCTCTCTCTCTCTCTCTCTCTCTCTCTCTCTCTCTCTCTCTCTCTCTCTCTCTCTCTCTCTCTCTCTCTCTGTCTGTTTTTTTTTCTTTTCTCTCTCTCTCTCTCTCTCTCTCTCTCTCTCTCTCTCTCTCTCTCTCTCTCTCTTCTCTCTCTCTCTCTCTCTCTCTCTCTCTCTCTCTCTCTCTCTCTCTCTCTCTCTCTCTCTCTCTCTCTCCCTCTCTGTTTTTTTTTATCTCTCTCTCTCTCTCTCTCTCTCTCTCTCTCTCTCTCTCTCGCTCACATACACACACACACACACACACACACACACACACACACACACACACACATACATACACACACACACACACACACATATACACCCCCACACACAGTGGTCTAGCGCTCGGGTGAGCGAACCTAGGGTCCCAGGTTCGAATCCCCGATATTCGCTGACCACTTTTCATTCTTTGATATCACCGCCGAGTGGCCAAAGACTACCCAAATTGCTGCCATAGTGTCCTCAGACGGGACTTACAACGTTATATGGATCTGAGGCTGTAGCAGCGATTAGCCTCGCATGTTCTCAACATATTCAAGAGAGAACGTAAACATTTGAGGCGTCACTATAAAAATTTGATAACCTACGTCAAATAACAGGCGAGGCAAGTCCATCTGTGCTTCCATAAGCCTACTGGTGCCAACGGTCAATGATATATAGAAAACCCACACACACACACACACATACACCTACACACACACACACACACACACGTAGTGAAATACGTTTTTCAAGCCCTAAAGGAAAAATAAGCCAGAATTCAGATACTGCTCCTAGTTATTA
Source organism: Metacarcinus magister (assembly GCA_029783475.1). NCBI lineage: Eukaryota > Metazoa > Arthropoda > Malacostraca > Decapoda > Cancridae > Metacarcinus > Metacarcinus magister. The sequence goes on from JAPQNM010000022.1 coordinate 13,977,709, forward strand.
CAAGTAATTACATGTGTGCGAGAGTCCGTGCATTGTTACCAAAAAGCACAACATTCCATCTTGTTGGTTGGGTGTGTGTGGCCTTGGGTTACATAGTGAACCAGATAGCACACCGTTGGATCCATTTCCTTCAGCCTCCGCACTCACTTCATCACTGAGTGCACGTGGATAACAAATCACAATAATTACTTATATAGCCTCCAACACTGCTGTTTATCAAGCGTATTAAATTTGATATTATATGTATACATATATATATATATATATATATATATATATATATATATATATATATATAATTATGTGTGTGTGTGTGTGTGTGTGTGTGTGTGTGTGTGTGTGTGTGTGTGTGTGTGTGTGTGTGTGTGTGTGTGTGTGTCTATATATATATATATATATATATATATATATATATATATATATATATATATATATATATTAAGCTTTATGGTCGTTGGCTGTTTATATTGAAAGTTTATCACACCCATGTGCCTGCACGTAATGCCGCCGGATACTGTTGTACACATTAATGATCAAATTTGGGTTCAGTGGGAAGAAGGCAAGGCAGGTGGGTGATGGGTGGTAAGTAAAATGGGGAATGGGACAACTGGCCGTGACCACCTAGCCGCAGCCCAACTGGCCACCTGAAACTGGCCGCGGCCAGCTGACCGCCGGGGACTGGAAACTGAAAACTGTAACCGCCTAAGTTTACATACTCAAGGCAGCTCCTTGAACCCCCACCAGCGAATGATTGATTCTCGAAGACGAACCTTCGTCTCGAATACGAACCTTCGTCACACTATTAGTCAGTCCCCAGTCAGCCTTCACCGGAGGAACTTCTAATTTAGGTTGGTTTTTATAGGTTTTTTATTTGATACTATAGGAATATTAGGTTAGGTTAGGTCTTGTTTTTTCAATCAATAAAGACATTGTGAAAATTTAGCAGTTTAGCAACAAAAAGTTTCATATAGCGGCCAGTAGGCCTCGGTTAGTTTCCCGCGGCCAGTTTGGCTGCGGCCAGTTATCCTAGACCCAGCAAATTGACCTTCATTTGCCTGCAGGACGTGTCTCCATAGAAACATCCACCCAGTGATCAGTGAAGCCGCAATATTTACTCCCAACAACTCATCTGCCTGAGGCGTCATTCTTAATGAATTAAATCACTGCAAGCATGTTGGAACACCTATGTTTTGAAAACCTATTACATATAACATTAAAAAATATCTCCATTGCAAGAGTATTTATTATTATGATTATAATAATATTAATAACAATAATAATAAAAATAATAAAAAAGTAATAAAAAAAATTATAATAACAATAATGATAATAATAATAATAATAATTACAATAATAATAGTAATGTTTATGATATTAATGATAATAATAATAATAATAATGATGATGATGATGATAATAATAATAATAATAATAACAATAACAACAATAATGATCATAAAACACTGCGAATTACGAAACAATTTTCCGCACGTTCCTCCCTCCATCTTTTCCCTACATCATGCACCTTTACAGTTTGTATGCAGACAACGCAGTGAGACAGCTGTGCCAGGAAAAGTAACAACACTTAATATTCCGAAAGCGTTCTATTTTTATTTTGTGTTCAAGCATCATCTGGATCCAGTATGAGCTGGTGTGCGAGCTGACGAACCAAAGGGCAAAGGTAGGCGACAACCTCAGGCCGGAAAGATAACACTGTATTGAGAAGGTTTTTTCACTGTCTCTCATTACCTAACTACACATGGAAAGAAAAGCTGCCTTCACACACTTTGGTGGTGTTGTTGTTGTTGTTGTTGTTGTTGTTGTTGTTGTTGTTGTTGTTGTTGTTGTTGTTGTTGTAGTTCTAAGTGCGTGCTCATACATCTACCTTCCTGCATGGTATTGCCTGCTTCACTCAGCCACATCACCAGGCCACAGGACAATGGTTCATGCATGCAAGGGGGAGGAAGGAGCGGCGGAGGTAATAGGCAGGCACTTGCAGACGAAAAACAACAACATTCTAAACAACCAAAAGCAATAGACATTCAGGATTTCCGTTGTAGTATTGTTGTATGCGTTGGGAGCAGCATACACACGTTGGGAAGGGCCGGGCGAGAACCTGGCGATCAGCAGTACGTACTTATGTTTTCCCGGAGGCGTGTCGGAAGGAATCACTCAATTACATAATAGTGCTTCCTAAACACCGCCACACTCACACCCACACCTACATCCACACTCACACCCGCACCCAACAATGCATACATGAATAAATAAACACGTACATAATAAAGTAAAATTAATAAATGTATAGAACTATTTCTAGAATATTTATTTATCACTGAATCTCTCTCTCTCTCTCTCTCTCTCTCTCTCTCTCTCTCTCTCTCTCTCTCTCTCTCTCTCTCTCTCTCTCTCTCTCTCGTATATCAGTTAAGTCAGACTCCCACTTTGAGTATGCATTGCAATTTTAGTCGCCTCACCACACAAAGGATACACACAAGCTGTCCAGTGTAAGGCCACTAAGATTACTTCGTCCTTACGCAATAGACCTTACGAATAGAGGCTGGTACAACTTAACTTGTTCTCACTAGAGAAACGACGCCTCCGAGGTAAACTTATAACTTATAACCATCTCCTCCAACAAAGCCTCTGATTGGACAACACCCGGCGTCCTGCAGAATGGTGGATTGTGTGTATTTTTGATTAAGTTTTTTTAATGCGTTCTTTTTCTAAAGTTAATTTCTACTCTAAGTTAAGGATAAACTATCTAGTTTAGACTCTAGAGTCTGTGTGGTCTGGATTTCAATGTGATTTTTTTTTCTCTCTCTCTCTCTCTCTCTCTCTCTCTCTCTCTCTCTCTCTCTCTCTCTCTCTCTCTCTCTCTGCATCTATCACAATATATCAATGCATAAATGAACATATATCTATATTTATATCAATTTATTTATCTATTTATGTATCTATTCATGTGCCTGTCAAAACTTGACACCGAGAACCCTCGTAATATTTCTCATACTTGGTTTAATATAAATGGCATATTTTAAAAACTTATCCAAATAACGAAATAAGACGCAAATGCAACAACTACATAATTTGCTATTAACTGAAGATTGTGGGACAGACTCTCAGTAAAGATGTACATACACTATGCACAATGAATCCGCCGGGGAAGAATAATATTGATGGTGTTTTATAACACAATGTACATTAGGTACCAGTAAATGCAGATTCATAAGGTTTACGAAATTTCGTTGAGCCAGTCAATGTCCGCCAGGAATGTGTCAAACTTCAGAACGTGCAGCGATAACGCCGCGCAAGAAAGACAAACAAAAGCTTCGAGAGGCTCACCAGGGCTTGGCGGAGGGCAGCTGGCAGTGGAGACACATAGCTGTGGTGTGGTGTGGGGAGCGAACTGGTCTTCCCAACACAAGGCTGAGATGCCGCCGCCAGCCTCCTTTATACGCCGCGGTCCCACCCCTTCCTCCGCCCTGATAAACTGACCCTCTTGAGCAAATACATTCCCGCCGCGTCATCCCCCCCACCACCTCTGCCCCGGCGACGCGTAGTTACGGCTTCACGAGTGGACGCTGTGGAATAATTATTAGGTCATTCTGGCACGGACAGAGACCAACGAATGGATCAGCCGAAGGTCCTCTGAAAGGGACGAAAGATCAACGTCGGGGCGGCGTCGTGGCCCTCCCTTTCACCGGCCCTGTTCTTCCGGCCGTACTCTCAGAAGAAGAAGAAAAAAAAAAATAAATAAATTAATAATAATAGTGATAATAATTAAATAAATATAAACAGGAAACATAAGTTGAAAAATATAATAAAAAGATAAATAAAAAAGATAGAAGAACTCGTAAAGAAACTAAATAAATAGTCAATTTATATACAAACTATGAATTAAATATTAAACAAATCAATAATTGATATAGACAAGAAATTAAATAATCAAATAGAATCTGTAAAGCGCAAGAATATATGAATTAATAAATGCATAACATTAAAATTAATAAACAAATTGATTACAAATCAAGTTCGCGGATAACCCAAATAATGATCAGTGAATCATCACACACGCTGTATTGGTAGAGAAACACACACACACACACACACACACGCACACACACACACACACACACACACACAAAATAAAGATCATCCACGGTGGGTGTTAATTAATGACTGACTCAGGTAGCGTGCGTGCAGGTGTGGAAGGGATGGAGAGAGAGAGAGCTGAGGTGGGAAAGGATGTGGCGGTCCCCTCCTGGTGCCCTCCGGAGTACCCCTGGCAAGTGACGGTGCCTTCTGGCTCGCGACACCACATGGCTCAGTCATGCCGGCGCCCGTCTGAACTCAACGCCTCCTTATGGGTTACAAAAAGGCTTCCACGGGTCACTCCGAGACAGGTGACTTTCCCTCACCCGTGTGTGGAGGTTGTTTTGTGCTGCGAAAGTTGTCATATAAATGGTTCGAAGTAGTGGCGTCCCCACCCTCCTCCTCCTCCTCTTCTTTCTCCTCCTCCGCTTCCTACTCTTTCTTCTTGTCTCTTTCTCTTTCCTTTCATCATCGATATGATAAAAATAATATTCATCATCAGCAACAGCAGCAATAGCAACCGCAACAGCAACAGCAGCAGGAACATCACTTTTCTTCTCATCTTCTTTTCTTTTTCTTGTTTTTTTTTTTCTCCCTTCCTGTCCCTGATCCTTCTTCTCATCCTCACCCTAGTATGCCTCCGCCTCTCCCTCCCTTGTCCTCCGCTGCCGCCGTCGTTATCATTGTCAACGTCGCACTAACCATCACCATGCAGCCGTATAGAGCTCTTGCAGTGACGTCACGACCTTGAGCCAAAATGTCAAGAATCGCAATGTGTGTAGGCTAATCACTGTCATAGTGAATATTTATTTGCATTACGGTCGTGTATATAGATACTGTCATATATAATAGTTATTTGCACTACAGTCGTGTATATAGACAATGTACAGACTCCATACTATACTGGTCAGATCGTGGGTATAGCCTTTGTATTGGCACGGTTGCACACCTGGCCGAGGCAGGTGCCAGGTCACCACCCGAGAAGGCAGGTCACAATCCCTGGCTAATATCCAGTACCTATTCATTGCTGGGTGGACAGGGGCATGGGTGTAAGGAGACAGCCAAACGTTTTCCACTCCCCCCGGGGAATAGAATTTGCATTACAGTCGTGTATATAGACTGTCATAGTGAATAGTTATTTGCATGATAGTTATAAATAAATTCAGCAGTAAGTGGGAAACGATATTTTTCTTATTGTTTTTAGCCCTGTTATAATATTTTGCACTATAGGTGTTCTGTAGAAGCACTGCACACCCAATAATCAATTGTATCATTATGTAGCATAGCGCGTACGGTGGAGTGTGAGGGCAGACTGTTGAAAATATGGAGTTGGGTGTGCGGCTCTACAAATGAACACTGTTTGCTTTCGTTTTTGCTGCCGAAATTTTATATTGGTTAGAAGGTATAAAGTGTCTTTGCCATTCATTATATGGGCATAATTAAAACTTGCAGGAATTATAATATAGTATTTATTATGAAACCAAATGTTATTAAGTCACTCAATCAGAAATAAAGATTGAGTGCAACCTAAGTCATGGACTCTCTTACCGATGAAACAACGGAAGTAAGTTGAGTTGCCAAGTTATACTAACTCAGTTTCATTGACGCCAGTGTCGAGGGAGCACGTGCTTTTCCCTTGACTTCTAGCTAATTGACAGTAGTTGTGAGAGGTTTGTTGGTTTTTGTGATGTAAGTGATGACCGTACTGCTGATGGACTATTCAGGCATGTTGTGAAGATAGTAGAAGAATTTCAGATTAAAGACAAACTGGTTGGCCAGACATATGATGGGGCGAGTGTGGTGAGTGGGCATGTTAATGGACTGCAGAAAAAAGTTTTCGATGAGTATCCCATCCCCTTGCTATTTTTACACACTGCTATGCTCATATATTAAATTTAGTTCTTCAGCAAGGTCTTTCTAGCATTAAGCAGTGTAGAATATTTTTTTCAAACTGGGTGGTCTAGCAGCATTTTTTTCTAAGTCTTCTAAGCGAGTGTATGCTCTACAGGAATTTGTTGCAAGGAAATTGCCCACTGTTGCACCCACCAGATGGAATTTTACCTCTCGTTTAAGCAACACAGCTCAGGAATACAGGCCACAACTAGTAGAGTTTTTCCAACACATTATTGAAAACTCTACAGATTGGGACAATGACACTGTTGTGAGAGCACAAGGATTTAAGAGTTTTCTGCAAGATTTTCAAACAATTGTTCTGCTTGAAATATTTTCTAAATTATTTGGATATACCGATGTGTTGTACAATGTGCTACAAAGCAAAGTGTTTGATGTCCTGTACTGCTGTAAGAAAATAAATGAGGTTTCGCAAAAACTTATGCATGCCAAGGAACACGAATTTGAAAACTTATGGGCTTCTGTTGTCTCTAGTAGAAGTAGTAGCAATGATGATGACCAAGTTTCCCAAAGACCTAGAAGGGTTAGTGTAATGGTTGATGAGGATGAAATAAATTCTTATCTAACACTTTATTAGAATATAGTAGAAAGTGTATGCATGCAAATTAGGACCAGATACTCTTCCCTTTCAAAGCTTGAGTTTTTCCAACTTCTTTGGCATGAGAAATATGAAGTGTACCAGAGACAGTTCCCTGATCACTTATTAACCAAGCTAAATGATTTCTATGCCTCTCTCTTTGACTACATTCGCTTGAAGAATGAACTTATTGTACTATATTCATCTCCTGAGTTTGCAGACAAAAATGTGCATGAATTAGTGGAATTCATGGTGAAAAACGGACTTAATTCTGGTTTCCAAGAAGCATCCGGTTGGCTGAATGAATCTTAACCATACCATGCAACACAGCTTCAGCAGAGCACTCATTTTCTGCTCTAAAAAGAATAAATTCATGCTACCGTGGAGCACAAAGTCAACTGAGGCTGAGTGGCCTCAGTTTGCTCTCCATTGAAAAGAACTTGCTGACTGAAGTTAAACAGAGAGGCTCTTTCTATGATGAAGTCATGAACAAGTTTATATAAAAAACACGAAGAATAGAGTTGAATTATAAGTAACCAAGTATGTCAACCACTCAACCATTCTACTGTGTAATTTAGGTGGTAAGCTTAGCTAATCAAAATTAATAAATTTAATTATTCTAAATTTACACATAAATTTTCCTTTATTTTCCAACTAACAGTATGAATAATTATAAAATTGTAATTACACATACACAGACACACACACACACACACACACACACACACACACACACACACACACACACACATACACACACACACACATACACACACACACACACACACACACACACACACACACACACACACACACACACACACACACACACACACACACACACCAGTAATTAGGTATATGTTAGTTATGGACAGAATCACTGTTCAGCACACCCAGTGACAGAAACCACCATACGCCACTGAATTTTATGCAAGTCTTACGGTGTTTTCTTGTAATTGTCCCCCCAATAATTTGGTCGGGTAGCCTACAAACATGGCGGTTGTTGACATTTCGGATCGGGGTGTGACGTCAGGTGCAAGAGCTCTATAATGCTTAGTAAATATATCTTGAGCGAGGGATGGGCTGGGAGTCCCGCAACCAGGAGAGGGAGAGTAAGTACATGGCCCGGGGGAGGGGAAGAAGCTATGCAAGGGAGGGCCGCAGCTTCAGATGGGGAACAGGAGGAGGAGGAGGAGGAGGAGGCAAGGCAGGGAGCAGTGATGTGGCCGAATAAGCGTGAAGTCAGTGAAGGCACATTGCAAAGGCCTGGAGGGGAGTTGGGCTGGTTTGTACAACATGTTCCAAGGGGCTGGGGCTGGGGTGGGGCTTGGGTGGGGCTGGGATGGGGCTGGCGGGTCATTGGGTTTAAACACGATCTCTTCGCGAACATGGAGAAAGAGTAAGAAAATAATCCACGTAAAGAAAACACACAGAACCGTCGTGTCCAGTCCTGTGTTGGGTTGAGTTGGCAACAGCGTTGCTTACATGCAAGAACCGACCAAAGACAAACACTCCGACTCTTGTCTTCGCATATCCGATAGTGTGTAAGATTAAGGAAACACGTAATAAAAGCTATAAGGTGCAAATGTAATAAAAAAAAACACTGTACAACTGTTAATTGCAACTACAGTGTTCTAACGTGCCATGGAAGGCAGAATGTTACCCTTATTGAAGAGACGGTGTACCTACGTGCACAACGAGGCCATTCTTAAACACTACTGTCCCGGGAACAATAAAGGACAACGAGCACCACGGTATTATGATTTATATGAGACTGTATGTACAATTTCCTAAATATTTATCATTATTGTCAATGAATGACGAATCGAACAAGTGAAACAGCGCTTGATTATGTAAGTTGACATGGAAACATGGGAGGTGAAGGAGCGATGCCGCTGCAATCAGCGCTACCCACAGGGGGACGAAGCGACTCCCGCGGTCACAATGACTCAACTCAACTTAAGGAACACCATCATATGGAGAGAGAGAGAAAATATATATATATATATATATACATATATATATATATATATATATATATATATATATATATATATATATATATATATATATATATATATATACATATATATATATATATATATATATATATATATATATATATATATATATATATATATACATATATATATATATATATATATATATATATATATATATATATATATATATATATATATGAATCAGCCATGCGCTCAAAAAAATTGAGTAAAATAAATCAATACAC
>JAPQNM010000022.1:13991539-13996539 GCA_029783475.1 Metacarcinus magister
AGTATCGAACAGTATCAGCACGCCCCCTCTGCTTAGTTGAGTCAGTACGTCTTTAACTATTGTAAAGGCAGACTGAAGAGCTTTGTTGCATTGTACCTAAGTCTTGAAATTGTAGTTACTGTACACATTTTAAGCATAAGCACCATAAACACACAATGAAGAATTAACAATGAAACTTTGACCTTGCCTAAACACGAACTTCAAATACAGCTCCATGTGGTGACTTACAAATAATGATCTAATAGTCTTAATTAATAGAACGTCTTCGAGTGCCGTTGAAGTTCTCTGTAATATTGTTGGTTTAACTGTACAGGAACAGGATACAGACATGAGGGCGTCGTTGAGGTAGCTGCAATGAAGACACAACTCGGCCCAATGCACTGCTATACACCAGGGTTTACCAAACTGGGATACACGTACTCTCAGATGCACTCGAGAGGATTTTCAGAGCAATGTTGGCACGGTTATGTGTAATGTTAAGTCATAGAGTGATGCCAATATTAATATCTATTTTTGGAAATCTTTACGTAGCGGTGAAGGTGCTGAGTACCGGGAGGATTCGTGAGTATCCAAGAGCAGCTTCGCCAATACCCCACGATGACAGCATAATGGAAGGGATTCTTGCAATGATCACACGAGGAACTCCAAAGAAAGTGAAATTGATGCCTCCATGATTACACTCATATAATATACATAAATTAGTTACAAGGATGAATTATTATCGGTAAAAAATGGAATTGAGTTCAGACGACGTTATTTCCCGTTATCGCCTGTACCTGCACCTTAGATAAGTAACCCGGACACTCTTCACACGTCACGCGTACTGTCTAAAAGGATTAACTGATGTAACGACATTTCTATCATCAATTAAAGCACTCCGAAATGACAATCCCATAGACACTCGTATGTGTTACCAAAGTATGTATGTATTTATGTATTTATGTATGTATGTATGTGTATGAATTCATCATTTATACTTTTCTCAGTGTAGCAAAAAGTCGCGGACTCACTTTAATGAACAGTATTATATCTTCATAGTCACACTTTACACTTGAGTGTAATGTGTCATGTTCCTTTGTCATGTGGTGTACACTCGAGCAACAGCTAGTCATCACTCCTTTAATTATGACCTCGGACAAAATATAATGAAGTATTGGTATTGAGGTTGTGGTGGGCGACACATGAAATTTCATTTAAAAATCTGGCCGCAGCAGCACAAGGTAGATCATCCAACTGACATGTTAAAGACGCACTGAAGTACAAAGAAGTGTTGATAATAAAATCGAGCATTCACTCAGTGCTGAATTTTGTCACTCTTGAAAATATTTTTCAAGTGTTAATGAATGGGAGTAGCAGCAGAAACGAGACCCAAATGTACGTAAATATTAATGACATAGTCCGTATGATTCTTTAGTTTCTAAGCCTGTAAAGCTGTTGGTTGCATACCAACAGCTTTACAGGCTTAGAAACTAAAGAATCATACGGACTATGTCATTAATATTTACGTACATTTGGGTCTCGTTTCTGCTGCTACTCCCATTCATTAACACTTGAAAAATATTTTCAAGAGTGACAAAATTCAGCACTGAGTGAATGCTCGATTTTATTATCAACACTTCTTTGTACTTCAGTGCGAAAAAAAAATCTACTCTCTCGCACGACATTTTCAGTAGGAAATAATACATATTTATAAAAGACTGGGGAATCCACAACTCACAAACATAATATATAAATGTACAAGATATAACACAAACAAAAAAAGAATATCCAAGTCGACAACTCCATTGCATTCAACAAGTTGTATTAGTAACAGTCGGGGTAGAATATCCATTACAACATTCAGGAATTCCTTCACGCCGGAGATTTCGTTTTACAAACCAAAACAATTATATTCCACCTCTGAGTATAGCATGCATTTTGCAACACATATTAACGATTAGAAAGAAAAACACGAAAAAAAGTTAATTGGTGTCAGGAAGTATGTTAACACTGACAAGTCTAATGAACGGAAAGCGAGCAAACACCTTAGTCAATATTATTCCGTAGCTGATGTCAGCGAACTAAAAGCTGCGCCCCCTTGGTATTGACTTAACTTTTATTTATAAATTCAGACATAGATCATTATTAATACTTACAGCAAAAGTGTGCCTAATCAAGTAAAGAGCGCCGTGAGCTGCGTCGCTGGCCTCGTCCTTCACTCTATCTCTCCTGCTGCTTACACAGAATAAGGATAGATTTACTGTGTTCTTCAGGAATTGTCAGGCCACGTCAGCCGTTTATTGCGTCATGTCACGGGGGAATTCTATCAAGCGGCACAACACCTTAAAGGGATCCTCGCCAATAGCTCGATGGGTGTATATTGGTCGATGTTTGTCGAATTTGGTCAGTTAAGTATTCATTTCACGAGGCAATCTTAATAGAAAAAAATGATTGAGTGTCTACAACTTGGCACCTTCGCAGGACATGTTATCAGAGTTATTTTAAGGGGAGATGTAGTAAGTGTCGTGCCCATCCGCACTTCATCCTGACACACACACACACACACACACACACACACACACACGCGCGCGCGCGCGCGAGCCAGCGAGAGAGAGAGAGAGAGAGAGAGAGAGAGAGAGAGAGAGAGAGAGAGAGAGAGAGAGAGAGAGAGAGAGAGAGAGAGAGAGAGAATACATTGATACTCAAACCACACAGGGCCTCGGATCCTTCAGTAGAAACTATCTTAAAAGAGAACGCAGCAGGAGAATGGTAGGCAAATATACACACATTCCAAAGAAAACGCAGACAGACAGCAGGACGCCAGGTAGGTACCATTGCGCTATTGGAGACCTTGTTGGAGATATAATCAAGTTTGTTTTTTAATTATTTTATTGTATTACACTGCACCATGATGAGGGCAAATCTAACTTATCTTACCATGTAAAAAAATATAAAGTGTAATATACAATAACAAAAATATTACATAAAAAATATAAAAAAATCAACCGTTTTCTACCTCAACAAACCAAACTTCTCGTGCTACAGGAAGCAACATAGATAATAATAACGATAAAAGGTGTGACACATGTTTTCTTAGCGCCCGTCTTACATCTAGTCAATATTGAATGCAAATTGTGTAGGTATAATAACATAGTTCAAAGATATTCACACCTCGCAGTGCCGTAGCTCAGTTAGGTTAAAGGCAAGTAAGGTGTCTCATGTTACACAAATATTTTACCCTTTAACCCAAACAAAGGATTTTTGTTTGTATCCTTAATCGCAGATGATAATCATAGCGAATGTTAACTTATGATCATCAATATTGTTTCGATAAAATTATCATCACTCGTCTGAATCCTATTTTATTGCAGCATTTCGTCCAGTTGAAAATCCGGTTACAGGCAGCTAATAATACGTCACAGCCAGCCATGCATGCCTGGCTTCACCTAACCAATGATCACAAATAATTGTTCTTACTTTACACGATTACCACCCACATCTATCAGAAATGGGCAGAAGAGAACACACATTCATCGACTAACTCCTGACTGTTAAGAAAGATAGAAACACACCTGCGTATTATAATGAACTCATGTTTACCTGGAACAGTCCGTAGGTTTGTGTAATTCCCTTACATTTTTTTTCTTGAAGATCGTTAACTAAACATGTACATCATTTAGAGTTTAGTTTCTTTTAGTAAGAATTATCATTATACATCATATAATACGATGTACAGTACATGCGAAGTATGTAAAAAGTGATGAACACAACACATCTGTATCACCTCGTGTATTTCTAGCAAGATACAAGTAATGTTTACCATCATTCTCAACTTCAAACTTTGGTCTCCTTGAAAGACATCACACACACACACACACACACACACACACACACACACACACCATGACCACACACACACACACACACACACAAACACACACACAATGGTCTACATCTAACCTTGAGTTGATGTATTTAGAATGCCTGGTGTGTCCTTCCTCACCGTCACTAAGCAGCACCGTCAACACACAGGATCAACACCGATAACTGATCAATTTAAAACACTATCCATGATCCTCAACAGAGTCTTTGGGTCCTTCTGTTACGTAAAAGGTACATGAGACCTGCTGCTCGTAAGCGGTATTACTCTCAGATCAGCTGTTTCATTTCTGATGATGCAACACCAACCCGAACTAGAACGGGGTGGTTTTAACGATAAATGCTTCAGTCGCTGCCTGCATTCTTTCTGTATCGTCTCTTTGAGTTTATTCACTATAATTGAAGAAGAAAGTGTAATCATGATAACAGTGAAGCGGATAAAACGACATAACTCATTGTAGTGTTTCTTCACAAATATTTTCGGCGCCCAAACCTGTCGTCTGCTAACAACACTGGATCCAGTTTGGCGAACGTATTACAATTCAAAGATTCTATACATATAAAATGAAATTGCGCTACAAATAAACATTGCTAAATATATATACTGTATTAATAAACGGGCCTTCTATATCATTGCATGAATTAGTAGTCCTGAGAAAGTCATGTGTTTCCTCCAGGGGCAAGGAGTGAACGTAAACAAAGTGTCGCGGGAAAACACAGGTTGGTGACCCTGAATCGTCGCAGCCCTAAACAACACCAAGAACCAAGAACCAAGGTTGGTGATCACACTTGTTAACGTGGGTCATAATAGGCTTGCAATTGTAGCAAGGGGGTGATAATAGGTTTGTAATTGTAGCACGGGGGTAATAATAGACTTGTAATTGTAGCAAGTGGGGGATTGATTTTAAAACAGAATCCATTAACTCTTCCACTTTGATTTTCTCTGAAGACAATGAGTTTGTTGGTATAGAAAGTGTAGAAGTTTGTAATAGAACTTTGACATTAGACATACTGCATGTTAGTTAGTTCTTTCATTAGGTAAATCTGCATAACTACTGCTCGGACGATATGGATATAAATATGAAGTGGTACATACTATACATAGTGTACTCAACACATCTGTGAAGATTTCAGGCGGTGCT
>JAPQNM010000022.1:13999039-14021539 GCA_029783475.1 Metacarcinus magister
CTTTAAAAAAAATTGATTATCATACTTTCCTCTTAGACCATAATATAATTTTGCCCAAATTTGTTTTTTAGTTCCTTGTGCTTTACATATTAAAAACATGGACCAACTCCTATACCTCCTGCTAATTCCTTACTATAGGAACAATATCACTGCATATCCAGCATTGCTTCCTCATACCCCATATGCATGTGAATATTGCCTTTCAATTTTCTATTGACTTATGACACAAGAATATTTCCTCATAAGATGCCTTGACTTTACTAGCTAATCCAAGACACCCAGTCATATTTTGACCTCATAAAACATCTGAATCGTCTCTGTTGTATGCCTTTTCAGATCTATGAATCCTGCATACAACATTATACCTTTTACATGATATTTTACTGCAGTTAGTTTGGTTCAAGTTTAATTTATACATCACCTTGATTTTCAAAAGATTTCTTCTTTATCATTTGCTTTTTAGATACCGTTATTCTATTCATACATTATTTTCAGGTGTTCACAGAAATGCCATGTGAGCATTACCTGATTGTAGCCCAGTTACTGGTGTCTGCTGAACCAGAAGCCATTGCAAACTCTCAACAGGTTAAGACACTACTTAAGGTTAGTTTATGATTTGATATATATTCATAATTTACGTGTAGTGTCAGATGTCTATTTTGTGAGTATTTATAAGTGAAATATTTGGTTGAATTTCATGGTCAACACATGCTGTTGTTACTTCAATATTTTAATAGTTTCATGGAAATGGTCTTTTTTTCAATCCCCCGGTTCACAGACTATTCACCTTACCGCAAATTTGTGCTCTAATTCATCTCCTAATGCAGTGTTTTTCTTGGCAACCCAGGCTATAGGGGAGATCATGATAAAAGAGACCCTGGTCATCCTTTTCAAGGAATGAGATCAGCTGTCTGAGAGATGCTTAGGGTGTGAGTGAAATAGATGTCACTAATGAAAGTCTGTATGAAAATGGAAGATTTGAGTGTCTGGTAAGGATGAATTATCTTTAGAGAAGTAGTAGTTAAAACACAGCACCATCAGGTAATTTGGTTGCTTGAAGATTATAATCATTTTAATTTTCAGACAGGGGAAATTACTTGTCTGAGAGTTACCTCTGATGTTAACAGAATAGAAGAAAAGAGCAAACAAAAAGGAGGGTGGCGGGGGTACACAACATAGCTGTGCGCAGCTGCAAGCGCTCGTCTCACATTGCCCTTTGAGCCTGTGGTGGAAATTAATCCGTTACCTTGGGACACAGGGCCAATGTGACATCCAAGACCTTCCCCAGGTTTTACCTAGGTACCCATTTATCGACCAACCCGTTTGGGAGAATGAACAGCTGAGTGAGATGTGCGCCAACTGTCCTCGTCTGGGATTGAACTAAGGCCAGTGGATTTGTAGTCAGATGTGCTAACCACTGCGCCACTGAGGTGGATGAAATGGATGGTGAAAATTATGAAAATATTCATGGAGGGTTTACTAAGTTTAGTAAGAAAAGAGAAAAGATTTGTGTAGTGATTGATTGAGTGAAATGCAGCACCCTAAAAGTTTGGTGAGTGAGGTGACAGGAAGGATACACATGAGTTGGATAGAAGTCAGATGTGTAAAAAAAAATGCAACTGTAATATGGGAGGATTGTGTTGAAAAAAAAATATAGAGGTTGATGGTGGAGTCTGGAGTATGCAGATGTACTTGGACAGGAGGATGTGAACTTTTGCTGTGGCTACCCTCTCAAGGGAATTCCCTGGAACAGACACCATAGTACCTATAGTCTAGCTTTGATGACAATGGAGAGGTATTTCTACTTTTGTTAAATCAGCTTCTAAGAAGTGAGGTGTCCTATGGTATCTGCGTCCATTTTTCTCTCCCTCCCAGCTGCTTGCTCTGTACAAGGACCTCATCCGTCCATGTATGCAGTATAGTTCTCATGTCTGGGGGGGTTCAACTCACACAGCTTTACTAAACAGGATGGTGTCTAAAGCTTTTCGTCTCATCAACTCTCCTCTAATGGACTGTCTCGATTCTTTAAGTCACCAACGCAATGTTGCATCTTTATCTATCTTCTATCGCTATTTTCATGCTGATTGCTCTTCTGAACTTGCTAACTGCATGCCTCCACCCCTCCCGTGGCCTTGCTGCACAAGGCTTTCTACTTCTTCTCATCCCTATTCTGTCCATCTTTCTAATGCAAGAGTTAACCAGTATCTTCACTCTTTCATCCCTTACACTGGTAAACTCTGGAACTCTCCTCCTTTGTCTGTTTGTCCACCTGCCTATGACTTGAACTCTTTCAAAAGAGGAGTGTCAAGACACCTCTCATACTAAACTGGACCTCTACCCCAGGCTTCTATTTCTCCTACTGTCCTCTTTACAGGGTCTAGCGACAAGCAGGATTCTTTTTTTAACCTATTTTTGTTTGCCCTTGGCAAAGGGATGGAGTGAGTGGCCTGTATACTCTCCTATGAAAAGACAAGGCAGAGGGGGAGGGGAGAGTAATGTCTCCCTGAACCCTGGCATGCCTTGTCTTGACTACCTCCGTTTAGGGGGATAACACCCTGGTATATAGCTAGATAGATGTTGTGAGAGGAAGACCCCCTATAAAATTGAAGAATAGTGCTAGAATACTTTCATGAGATAAGAATGGAAGACAGAATTTAATAGTGTGCATACTTTGTGGTCATCCCAATTAAAGGAAGTCTAAGAAACAACAAAAAAGACTTTCATCATAGTAATAACTCGGAAACTGAAAACTTTCACAATTATGTTTCCTAATCATTGACCTCTGTTATATATCTATCAGTTACCACTAACCCAACATAATTCCCACCAGACTCCAAGAAACAAATCAGTGACAGCATGTCACAACAATTGGGGCACTTGAAGATGGAGAATGAGTATTATCTCTGTACTTTGTCTTTTAAGAGAAAAAAAACTTATTGAATTAATAAGAAATATTACACAAAACACCTAACATTTGGTGAAGACTTAAATTAGTGCATATCTTTCTCTGCATGCTTCTTGTAGCACTTAGCAATTGAGAGTTGTCAGCTACTCCTTTGTCGCTCTATGGGAAACAATTACATTAATTATAACTGATGTATATGTATCTGCATATGGAACAAAACTGTACTTTATATGTATGTATGTATGTACCATTTACCTTGTATTTTCTTGGACTATGATAAACTGTTTCTACACATAAAGCAATGAACAAAATTTGAGATAGTAGTGCATTGCATTGATATATGCTTCTCTAACTTCCTCTTAGGACATCTGGGACTTGCGCATCTCTAAGCTGCGGTCATCTGTGGCAGACTTCATCCTTAGTGAGGGATCACACGCCAAGCTGGATCGACTCACAGTCATGGAAATTAATAGTGTCAGGCCTTTCTTTCCACATTCATTAGATCAGCTTCATCGTCTTGAAAAATCCATACACACCTCTGAGCTTTCTCAAACACAGGAATTATAAATGGAGGATGTCAGAGTAGAAGTTTGATATTGGTATTTATTCCTGTGATGCTCATGGTAGTCATGTGTATGTATGGTCTTCCTTTCTGAAAACTATTCATAAACAAGTTTCCACATATCACATCCATTTTCCTGTTATAAAATGGCAGCATTTCAAATCAAAACTAAATAACCTATTATCATATTTTAAGCCAATATATAGTGCTGGCGGTGGTGGAAGGCATGGATCACCATGCGCCATCCATCACTGCCAAATTCACTTGACCCCCTTTGTCTTACTCTGATCTGCGAGCATCGAGAAAAAGTTACATCTGGCAACTCATGTGAGAGCCGTTTCTCAACTCGCGTGGCTAGCCAGAGTTCCCTAAGACCTTACGCTTTTTCAGTCTACTTTTCCTCTTCTTTCTCCAGCACCAGTGGCTGTCTGCCTTTCACAAGGGGTGGATGTTTGTTACTGATCACTCTATTTAGGAGCATTTTTCATTGTCATTTTTCTTACCTTTCTGACCTTTTCACACACACTATGGTGCTGAGAAAGTTTTTCAAAGAACCTCAGATTGGAGCCATATGTGCACTGGTTAGGGAGAATAAGTCTAACAAAGAAATAGCTGCAAACACAGGATTCTCACTAAGAACAGTGCAGCGTTGGACCACAAAATATCTTACCACTGGGACTGGTGCTGTACCACCGCCACATAAACCAGTAGGACCTAAGCGAAGTTACTCAAAGGACTTTGAATGTCATTCGCAGGCAGGTAGAGGCCCAGCCTGGCATTACAAGCCGGGAAATCAAGCAAAAGAACCTATGTTTGCTGGCAGGAGTGGCTGAGCGAACAGTGAGAGATTATTTGAATAGGGATCTGTATTACAGGAGTTGCAAGCCTGTGCCTAAACCGTGGGTAACACGCACCCATCGTGTTAAAAGACTAGCTTTTGCCATTCAATACAAAGATTGGGGCCTTGATGAGTGGCGCAAGGTGTTATGGTCTGATGAGGCAAGCTTTGAGGTGACTGACAACTGAAAAGGAAGGATTTACTGCGGCAGTGATTCCTGTGACCCCAGCTACACAAAGCACATGGTGACACACCCTGATTCACTCAAGATCTGGGGTTGCTTTTCATACCATAGTGTTGGCAAACTAGTGTTCTTACCAAAGAACATTAGAATGAACCAGAACAGCTACTTTGAGGTTATCCTGGATGAAATTGATCCCTGCATGGATTGGTGTCAAGCTGAAGTTTTCATGCAGGATGGGGCATCATGCCACACTGCAAAATTAGTGATAAACTGGTTTGAATTTTGTAATGTGAAGCTGCAAACACCTTGGCCTGGAATCTCCCCGGATCTTAATCCAATAGAGAACCTCTGGGCGTTCATCGAACGTCAGCTATAGGACTGGGAGACTTCTTCCCTTCCACGCCTTCAAAACGCCATTCAAGAGATTTGGGACAACATTAACCAGGAATATCTACAAAACCTAGCTGATTCCCTTCCCAAGCGTCTTCAGATGGTTATGAAGAGCCAAGGGTACCCTATACACTATTAATTTTGGTAAACAACCACTTAGTACCATTCCTAACCCCATTAATCATTCACAACCGAGTCTTGGAGCATTGGCGCCTTCTGCCACCGCCAGCACTGTGTATATATATATATATATATATATATATATATATATATATATATATATATATATATATATATATATATATATATATACACATATACATACATACAAACAAACCAGGCTTTTATCCCCCTAAAGAGATTAACGAAGACAAGGCACGCATGTACACATACATATACACTCTTCTCACTTAGCCCCTAGGCCCCCATAGGAGAAGAGAAGTACACCCTGTTCAAAAACTGCTCGTCAGGTCAGTCACACAAAAGTTTAGTCCTGCTGCTTCATATTTAACTCATACCCTCTCCTTTCTCGCACCTGATATGATCCAAGGGTCACACCAGATGTGTGAGATCCTCCTCCAGGGGTGGTCAAGACTGTGTCTTTAATCATGCATTCTTAATGCTCATATTCGAGACTGCACAGACTGAATATTGGAATTAGTGGACACAGGAATGATATGGAGTAATTCTGCATTTGTTTTTGCAAAGGACTTGTTCCTGAAGTGCACATATGCAAGTAATTCATATATATAGATTTATTTTTGTACTAAATCCAAAAAAATTGGAGATGCATTTCTGAGAGGATACTTGCCCATTGCTTGACATAAGTTTCCCTATTTTGGAATTTGCAAGACTGATATCAATATAGTGAATATAACCACACCATTGCCTCATTGAAAGAGTTTCATTCTGGGAGATTTAGTTGCGCAAAGTTATCTTAAAGACAACCATATTTTCTACTGACTTCCATGACAATACTATATTGGAGACATGATGACCAGAAAAGAAAATATTATAAAATATTATAAATGCAAAATATTACAAAAATTATAAAGGTAATATACATATAATACTGATGATATTTAAACTAATTATTTACTTGATAGTGTGTGTAGGTATGGATCTGTGGGACTTACATTAAGTATGACCAAAGATGGCAGCACAAGGCCTATCCAGGTGTTCATTGGTCAATTAGTAAATGGATATCAGAGGAAACATGGAGGAGGTAAACTGATAACCTTGATGTTAGATGTAGCCGTGTGTCCTTAGATAAGGGAACTTAATTATCATGGGTTAGTAAAACTGATGACCCAGACATGAGTGGTGTGGGCAAGTGAAGCCTACATGATCCAGTAGGGATTTAAAGACTGATGGTATAGACAAGAGTGCAGCAGGGAAGTGGAACATAATAATGATAACAACATGAATGTTGTGGGAGAAGTGGAGTCTAGTGCAAGATCATTTTTTAATTTTTTTATTGTATAAATATACGTATTATATTAACTGGTGACATTTGTATCAATGAATGCATGGATGTAATGGTATGGAGAAATGATCATGTTGATCTAGGTCACCCTGTTGTATATTGTAAAAAGCTTTTTCATGTTAACATCCAAAAGGGTGAAACTGAGCTTGTAAATATTCCACAGAAATGACAACAGAAAGTGCTTGTTGCAATTTAAATGAATACACTTTTGTACATCCCACTGTCTAGTGCAAATCTGGCAAATAGTGCTACATATTCTTTTTAAAGAAATTTTTAATATGAAATTTTCATCGTTTCGTGAAACTTTTCTAAAGACAATTTTACAGTACCTCCAACACAGGGATCTAGAATGCATATTTTTGTATACTCTATGTTGAAAAATGTGACTGAAAGAGACAAAGATGAAGGGCTGGGAATGTCTCTTCTAAGGAATTTTTACTTTCCCATGAAAGTATTTAAATTACTGTGTTTTCATTTTCGTGGTTTCTTTCATTGATGCCAATTCAAAGGCAAGTTGCATAAAAAATAAAGATAAGTATATTTTTGTAGAAAAGAATCTCTGGCTGTGAGCTTTATACTATACTAAATGAAAGTTTAGATAAAATGTTTTCCAATCATATTTTTCTAATGAATATTTTGTAAATTAAGAAATGCAATATTGAAATTGGGACTACAATACACAAAAGATTTATGAGCTAACTGGAAATTTCACTTTTCAAAATTCTAAAACTAATATTTCCTCAATCACTATTTAAATCCTTACCAAATATTGTATTTTGAATGATAAATCCAAAGAGATTGTGAAGGGAATAACTTCAGTTGACAGCTGGTTACAGAAACATGTGAGAAACGTAAGTGGCAAAGATAAATTAAAAAATAATAATATAAAACTTTTAGGCTTAGAGGAAGATGGGTGTGATGAACTGCCTAAGATCATGAAAAAAATTCGAGAAATTAACAATGACTGATTGGAATACAGTTAATTAGTGAAGCTTGATCAATGATCCTTTGTTATACCCTTTTACAGCTGGAGCTATTAAAGTTATCCCAGGATTTGATGTATCATAATGTCTCACAACTAAGTGACGTTGTTGCTTTACCCTGTGGTAATAAATGGGGGTTCCAGTATGAATGTAAATTTGGCAGCTTGTTTCTTTCCACACCTTGAATATACAAACCTACTAACAAACCCTGATTTTTAGCGTGTCATGAGACTTGATTTTTTTCGGCTGTAAAAATAAATAAATAAATATACAAAATAAATTAAAAAAAGTGACATGAAACAAAATCATTTGATCTTGGGGACAGGCATGCAAGTGAAATAATGAAGTCTTTGGGGACAGTGTTATTTATGCTGTGAAAATACAGCTCTATTTTTGTTTTTAATTAATATTTGACATATGCACCCACCTCAGAAATGCATAATCTTGCATAACCAGACTTCCCTGTGATAACAACTTTATATTATTTTCTACTATTCTTTATAGTTTCATGTTGATTGTATCCTAAGTTATGCAATAACTATTGTATTTAACAACACTAGGAAGCCAACATGACTGCTGGATGTCCTCACTACCTTTTTCAGTAAGTTAACCAGAAAAGGGTCACTGACTGTGGCTACAACATGATATACAGTCCAAATTATTGAAGAAAAAATCTCTTACTGTTACTACATGATTTATAGTCCAAACTGTTGGACATATCACTGGTAAACTAATACATTAGCAAGAAAACTCAGTTTGCTGAATTTTCCAGAGTTGGACTTTTATGGCTGTATAATCCACATGATTAAATTAAGTTGGTACAACGTGAGTCACCACTGTACAGAAGTATTCAGGGACACATCAACTTAGCAAAATGACATTGCTCCTTTGTCTAAAATATGCACACAAAAGCAAACTATGGTGATGCAAGACTCCTTGTCTCCCTGAAGCAGTTGACCTTCACAACACAAACATTAAACGTACTGTATTTTCTTTTTCTTCAAAGAACCTAAAAACACTGCCAACAAGGTGTACATGTCATAATAGGCCAAAGTTTCTGTGGATCATAATGTGAAACAAAGGACAAAATTGCATCTATTATATTTTGTACAGGTATGCACACTAAAAGGTATAACTAAACAACTTACTTCAATGAGCTTTTAATGAGAAGTGAGATTTGCCGAGGCACACCCGAGGTCCTTCAACAGGAGGCTGGTGTGGCAGGCACGGACCAGCAGACAACCACACACTGGAGTCTGGCTTGTTTTTGTTTTTTCAATATTTGCCTAGTGTGCTGGGTACCACTAATGCTGTTCCTACCCAGACTACTGATGGCAAGTTTCTAGCAGCATCTTAGTCAGTCATGCAAGTACTGTAATGAATTTAGTTACACTGAATTTTCTTCACCAGTGTAATTTATTCACTGAAGTTTAGTTATGCACCACTATCAAAAGTTTAACCCATGCCAGAAAGCACAAATAACACTGGCTTAAAATTCTTGTGTTCACTGTGACCTTTTAAGTTTTGCAATAATGGGTTTTGTGAAATAGAGGTACATATCTTGGATGATGCTCCAACCATTACTGACTTACGTTTGCTGAATAATGCCACTCTCCACAGTAGCAAGACAGCAGTTGGCACACACAACCACCAGTATTCCATGTCCATACCCACATCTTTTTAATCCAAAGATATCCAAGAAATCTATCACAGGTTTCCATAAGGAACTTCTTATAGTGTAGATTGTGTTTATAATGCATGATCAGACTGGTTCCTCTGAGCAAGGTCCACTGTCAGACTGATTCCCTTGCAGTTTCAGATGGTTCATTGTCAGGCTGTTTCTTCATTGCACAGATGAATAATTTCCAAGTTGCAGGTATAGTAATGCAGCTACTTTGAAGGTGTTGAAGTCCCCTTGAAACATGACTGGAGTGCCAATTTCAACAAGAATGCATGATGATTAAAATAAATATCCTAGAGTTGTAATATGATTGAGTTGATCAATGAGGCCAATATAAACGTATGGAATATGCCAATAAAAATTCAGAAAACCAGGATCTAAAAGTAACTTCACACAAAATTAACATCACAACAAAAACAAATTTTTTAGAAACATAAATATAATATTTCCAAGTTATAGTATTTATACAAAAATGGTTATCACATCACTGACATCCTAATCAAGGACAATAGATTTTACAAAATTGATTTAACTTATCAAAATATAAAGCTCATTACTCCTATCGTAGAAATTTGATTACAACACTTCATAAATAGCTACATATTTGATTAATTGAAAGTGGTATTTACTGGGTGAAAATAAACATTTTTCCATTTCAAAACAGCAACTGATTCCCAAAATGTCTTAAGATGATCACAAAAGCTCCTTTTACACTAGTGTAAGTCAGAGTGTTTCCCTAGCTGGAGGGTCATCTGGTCCCCACCAAGAGGACCAAAGTAAGTACATGAGCAGTTCCCTACAATGTGTCAGTTAGATCTACATTATAATGGCTACTTATCCATTAAATCCTGAGATGTAAGGGAGCTTATTCACTTCTAAGTGAACAATATGCAACATTGGGATATACGTACAAAATTGTCTTGGAAATGCGGAATCACATTGAAAGTTAATACATTGTGTACATTAATACATACCAAATAATACTCAGTAAGCATATTCATGAATCACTATAATGGCTATTAAGAACCACAATGTCTGAACCACTTTGAGGATAACTGTTAACTGCAAGATGACAAAAATAATTGTAAAATGTGCTAAAACATGGCCTTCGCTATTGATCTGCAGTGAGTTCAGTGGCTGACCCTATACTTGTGCTGGTAGGACCGGGCACCATCGTGGACACGCCCACATCACATGTCATTGGGTGGGTTGGGGAGGTCTGGCAGGCCTCGGGCAGATACTGCACCAGCTCTGGGTCGGGACTCCCTCCCTCCAGACACACACTAGGACTACCAGCACAAACAGGACAATATACACTTACAGAATCAGTTTGATGCTGACATGCTTGGAGGGCAGTGGCTCCACATTCTTCTTCTGTTCCTATCCTGTCTGGTGCGCAGAAGGCTGATCCCTGGCTGGCCCGTAGAGTAAAAGCACCCGGGGGCCTGACAGCTGGCCAGACTCCTGTCTTTGTTACCCCTGACCTGTGGAAAGCCTCATTACTGTTCACTAGATGTTTAAAGTGTGATTTTACTACATAGGCATAATACTGTGCTATATGGAAAATAATTCATCAACAAAGATGGAGTAAAACAAATATTCATATGATTAGAGCTACCATACATCTTTATAAGAAACATCCTTCTAAAAGGATGGCAAGAAAACAAAAACATTTAATTTTGTAAGTTAAACAAGTACAATTATGATTACAGGAAAACCCCTAGACTCTGATGAATGTTAAGAATGAAGCCATACAGTCTAAGGTAGATGGTGAGCAGTATTGCCAATGGCAGTAGATGACTCATCTTCCTTCCTAAATATTTGTTTCAATAACAATTAAACACTCGGCAGATGAGAACAATATTGTTAGTAGCAATAAATTACTATCTTCAGGGAGTAGTAGCCTATGGAGGACAAGAAGAACACTCTCCATTGAAGAAAAGACTGAAAATCAAAACATTGTGCACCTCCACCCCTTGTTTCTATTTCTCCTACTGTCCTCTTTACAGGGTCTGGCACCAAGCGAGGGTTTACTTATTTTTGTTTTCCCTTAGCCAGTACCCTTAAAAAAAGTGTTCCAACAGGTCATGGAAAGGATTTTGTAGCTATTACAATGAAATTACAATGAAATATGTTTAAGCTCAGCCATTAACATTGGAGGACATTAGGATCCAGCTTTAGACGGAAAAGCTTTAAGACAGTTGGAAGATTAATCTGCTCCAAGCTCAGTGCACACATGAAACAATCTATCAATATACCTGGCTTACATCCCCATTAAAAGGGGGTCGCCAATACAAGGCATTTATGGTTCTGGGAGACTTTAATGTCTAATCTCCTTCTGCACCGTGTCTTTCTTTTGTTCGAGAGATTACATTAGAGGGACTTCCCAGACCTTTTGCTCCATTCCTTTTTGTTGCTGTCTATGATCTGCAGGGAATATGGTCAAAGTATTCTTACTGCTCCACCACAAGGTTAATCCATCCATCAACTTATCTGTCTATCTATCTATATACCAAGCTGATATCCTCTTTGAAGAGGGATAGCCTAGACAAAGTATCTATATATGGTTCAGGGAGAAAATAGTTTCCCATCTACCTTTATATTTTGTCTCATAGTAAGAGAAAACAATAAAGATGAGAGGCTGTAAGGTCAGTGGTTTGCAGAAGTGATAATAAAATTTAAATGTTTCAAGTACTTACATAAGGGAGGATGTAATAGAAAGGAATGAATGCGCTGCAAAACTGTGGGTGTACCCAAGGCACCAAGGATCGGTACAGAGTTCAATACTTTACATAGAAGCACTTCATGCATCATCAACTATAGACTTTGGATTGCCCTGGAAATTATCATGTGATGAATTCGCTTCTGATTAAAAAAAAACGTGAAAAAAGTCAAGGAGATGGAAAAAAATATGGAATCCATATACTAAAGAAAGAATATACATAGGCAAGACCCAGACAATAACAATTTGCCTTATGAAGGCCAATAGGCTTTTTTCAGTTTCCTTATTTTATGTTCTTTCAAGTTGTGTGGACTAGCCCAGTGTAGAGGAATGGTGACTGGTTATGTGCTGTATCCAGGTGGAGTGGTAGTCTTTCCATCCTAAGTGTTGTGTGACTAAAGATGCAGTGGTATAATGGTTAGTCAAAATAATGTAACTTATTTTACTTATAATGTGAGCACTGGGAACTGAAAAATGGAGCCAAGGGTGGAAAGCAATTATATTGGAAGTAGTTTCTTTTTTATAACTAGCCTGATTACCACCCAACATATACATACAGCAGGACATAACTGCTAGCTTTCTGCTCCTATAGGACAGCAAAGTCACAAGATATCTGTTCTCTAGGAATTGAGCAAGAGCTACAAAGGGAAAGAAGACAAGCTCAAATTGTCTCCATTTGACCAATGATCTGAACCCATAACCTCTAAGTCGTGAGCAGAGCATAATAACCACTAACCAATACATATGCACGTTGTGTAACTAACCAATGTCATCTAAATTATAGCTAGCTCTGACATAGTGTAAACAAATTCTATGGATTCCTTATGGGAGCCATTCCTTCAGCAATTTTACCTCCTGTGAACTGAGAACCAAAAGATAAAAAAATAAAGGGAAATAGAGAACATCAATCTTTCATCTGACAAAGTCAAACCACCACTTTAATAACTTGTAACACTGGGAAAATTAAGAAAAAGAGGAAGAGGAAGGAAGATGCAATTATGATGCTGGTTCAACCCAGGTGTAAGTGTATTCTTCTATACTTCTTTCTAAAACTGAATTACGTATGTGGGAGTGCAATTATATAACCAAATTATCAGGAGGGTATTTGATGCTTCGTAAAATGTGTCAAAATTGTACTAGTGATTCAACTTCAAGAGAGCATGTTACCTGTCTTCATGATGTTTGAGAGCCACTCTCTCACAGCCATCTGGAGGCTCCCGTGCCAGGAACTTGTTAATGTGAGGGGAAGTAGCCAGTGTTTGTGTACTAGTTGGGCTTGGAGTGGAGGATGGCATGATAGCATCCTGGCTAGGTGGAGGGGAGGTGGGTGGGGAAAGAGAGGGGGATGTGTGGTCAGAACTTGCAGCGGACACTGCTGACCCTCTGGCAGGTGTTTGAGTGTCGACGCTCCTTGTAAACCTCAGGTACTCAGCAATAGGCGCTCTGCGCCCGTCACGCGCGACTTCACTCCACTGAAAAGAGGTTCTGTTGGTATCCTGAGAAATATGCTACTTAAATATATGAATATCATCTAATAAAACACCACTATGACACTCCCTTATGATTTAGAAACTGTTTTAAAGTGAATTATTCATCTGCTCTGACTGAACACTACATTACCAACAACGCAGTTTCTTCTGCCACCACAACCCTCCCATATCATTGGACAGAAATGAAGTATTAGTATGAAATGAGGGAGGAGGAAGAGAACATGAAAGGAAATTAAAGAAAACCAGATGCTTGCAAGATACAAAAAAAAAATTACACAAAAACTGATACTTCCAATGGTTTGGGTAAACAAGTAGTGAGCATTGAGAACATCCACAAATTTAAAGTTAAATCTGATATAAACAGATATGAAGATAGGAAAGTATGAGCATAGCACATTTTCTGTATATAACAACTAAGTAAACACACACACAAAACAAATAAATTAATAAATAAATGAATGAGTAAATAAATAAATATATAAATAAATAAATAAATAAATACAAGAATTTATAAGGCAACAGCAGCTAGAAAGAAATAGAGTTGCCATGATGAGCATCTTTCCCATGTGACTGCAGAACAAGCCTTAGAACGACGCTGTGACAGTATAACTTATTCATTAAAGAAACAGATGATAATGATAATAATTTAAATCAGAAATCAATAATGATTGCATTTTCTTGCTTAATGCAAAACATATAAGGAGAAAAAGATATGGAATGCATCAGAGTCAATATGAAGCAACACACACCACATCATCTAGGTCATCCCCAGGCATGTGGGACGGCCGCAGAACGAGGCGTTCAATTTCTTGGTTAAGACCTTCCACTGAGCTGCGCAGTCGGGGAGGAAGCAGTGGTTTGGGCAGCTGTGGGATGGAGATGGCACGGGACCCACCTGAGGACAGAGTATTCCTCATCAAGCATGTTACTGACTGCCACAATAGCAAACAGAAAAATAGTAAGGTAATGTATGAAATCAATAATTCCATTTCCAAGCTGAGAGCCCATGAACATAACAGGGATGCAAATGGTCAGCATAGGGTCTCACCATTTGCATGTTGGAGGGCATGGTGTCTCAGGTGAACTGGTGTTGGAGCAAGGACGGAGTGATCAGCATGTACGGGACTGTAGCGGAGACCACCACCACTTGTCCCTTCTTTGTTAGTTCGTTGAAGCCTGAGGAGAGACAACAACAAGTGTGACATTCATATCATAATCTTTCATTAATGGGAGGCATCACAGATAAACAGTAATGTACATTGTCAAAGGTAAGCCTTTAAATACCTCAAATTTATCGTAAAACAGCATCTCAACTGAACCATAAGATTACATTACAGTATCATCACATGAGGAATACATATCATTCAGAGCACTACGTCATGCCTGACTATGAAAGGCTGGGATAGTCCTAACATACTTTAATACCCAATATTTCTACATAAATTGGTTTGTAGATTTTAAGAAATAAGACTATTAACTTTTATAAAGTGTTGACTGTTTTATTCAGAGTACAAATGTCCTCTGTGGTGCATCCACTCATCAACATCTTCAATGACCCTATGTATCCTTAGCCATCAGTGATACAGTCTTAATTACCAAACACACCAACTTAAAATAGTCCAATTAAGGTTATAGAATTATATGAGCTAGACTATACTACCTTCTTATGAAGGAAAAATTTATTTTCTGAACTCTAATCAACACAGGCTTAAAAAAATCTCCTTTAGAATACACATGCATTGAGGCAAAGATTTTCCACTACCACAAGATACAAGATAAAAAGATATTTGCACGATTTTGAGGTATAGTGCTGTCCATATCATGAATTATTCTTCCATCAATAATTCCCTACATGTGGTGCAGCTCTAGAAACTGAGGGAGCTCACCGGTGCCGGATAAATTTGTCGATCTGTTCTCCTGAAGGAGAGGGTGCCTGGTGGCCACTGCCCCCCAGCCACGGAGAGGGAACCACAGACACTGATGGTCTTCTGCTGCTGCTGTTGCTGCTGTTATTACTACTACTATTGCTACCACTCTGGTAAGATTCTTCACAGAGGGCCCAGCCAAGGCTCACTCCCCCGTAACAGGTTGAGGCCCACTCTTCTGGGGTCTAGAAAAAATGAGAAATATATCATCTATTAAGTTCCCAAGGAAAGACATTTTCCTAGCAATTATGTATTAAATTTTCATATAAGAAAACGTATAGACATATATAAACCATTAGTCACCACTGATTCACAGCATTTAGCTCCACAAAGTCTAAGTGCATACAGTTATCAGATCATTGCCTTCACCTGCTTCCAACAGATTCCCACAAATGTTGCTGACACCATCTTCCTTCTCCCATCTCTTTATTTTTTACCCTCCCATCAAGGCTTGTGTTTGCCACAACTTCCTGACCTCAGCAACAGAAGATGCTATTTCATTACACCATGACTATTAAGTCATCACCAGCACATTAACCAAGTGAAGCTGTCCACTAAAAGCATCCATCATGCACAGCTGCTGAATGTGTTCAGCTGAGTAAGGCAGTTAGTTAGGATGATGATAAAGGGGAACAATATCACCAAGGGAAAAGGTATAAATAGCGATGTAATACGGTTAGCCATCATATATACATCTGTCAGAAATGCAATTGAAATTTTTAGAGAGCCTCTAATTCTCATCCACCTTCCTTTACCCATCCTTGTGGTGGAGATCAAAACATATACATAATTAATTAATTACTCTGTTATGTATATTTCTAATGAATGGCAACTGGTACCATGTCAAAATGACTTCAAGGCAATCTACCTCAAGCAGATATGAAAATTTTGAGATGAACCTAATTGGTTTACTTTTGATCACACTGAATGAACGAAAAGACCACGACTGAAGTTGCTGATGAAATGCATAATTATAAACTGGTGCTGTAATGAGAACACTTTACTGCCATCTAAGTAACCACTGTTTCTTTCAGTACAATAAATTTGGTGTTCGCAAACTTCTCATCTCTACATAAATTAGAAAAAAAATACAGCAGTCCAAGTTGTACATCATCATTTTGCTCTCATATTAATGTGCATGATGCAGGATGAGACATTTATGAATTACTTATGACAACCAAAAGTTCAACAGAAACCTCCTTTTTCCTCAATTCCAATAAACTCTGACCTATCTGTATCTGTTTCTGGTGCGTCGCCCCATTCAGGATATGCATACCTGTGGGTTGTCACACAAAGACAAATCTAGTTTTTCCTTTTCAAGGCAGATTTCATTTGCATTTAAATTCTTGCATCCTCATCTTATTTCTCCATCATATATTCATCTAGTACTTTGTTTTCCCAGATCAGAGGTTAACTCTTATTCAATGTACCTATTATATTTCAATATCAAACTTGTTTAATATAGTGCACTTAAAATTTTTTCCACATGTCCATACTAAGTGTTTATTTGGTTTTAACATTTATATTTGTCAGCAACTCAAACAATCATACTCTTTATTTTCTCTGACTCATCATGCTTTAAACATCCCTATTTCCGCATCACATGATACACCAGTGGGAAAACCACCCAGTGTTGCATCAATAACCATATGTGTGTCCACTCACATTGTATCATGTACTAAAACATTAGCAATTCTATGTACAAATATATATTATGTATTCTCCCATAACATCCAAGTTCTGTTCTAGTCCCATGTTCTTTGTCCTTATTGGGCATGTGTATAAGCATCAATTATTATTATATATATATATATATATATATATATATATATATATATATATATATATATATATATATATATATGTATATATATATATTTATTTATTTACTTATTTATATTCCAGATTACTCTCAGTGATAATCAGCAGTTTTTACTCAGATGTACTAGAGCAAATATCTTCATGGTGTGACAATACTGGTGTCAGCAGTATGTGTCCTTTCCCATGTGTTCGGTCAACACAACATTTCAGAAAAGAAAATGAAAAAGAAAATATATTCTGTTGCTTCCACTTTAGTTACTTTAGTTGGAGGGGATTCTCCAAACAAATTTGTAATTTCCATAACCTTTTCCATGATATAAAATATGGAAAACTTTGCAAACATAGAGCACATACTAAACGACTAAGGGGAAGGAGGTAATTCCAACACACAATAACAATACAACGGAAATTAATTCATATAATGTAGCAGGAAGCAAGACCAAAATGTTTAGTGAGTTATGCTTTCCTGGCGTGCAGGGAACCCCAGAAATACCTGAGAGGCCTTGTCTACATGAAGCAGGTGTGTGAAGGGTTGGTCGTCCTTGGGCCACTGTCCCTTGAGGTAGATGGTGTCCAATGATGCCGTGCGTCGCATCAGCGCGCTCCCCTCGCCAGCCTGGCTTCCGCGGCCTGTCCGCGCCCGACCTGAAACAATATCACTCATTAATAAATGTTAAGGCTCTTGAAAATCCTACTTCACTGGTAGTAATGTTAATAGTGGTAGTAGTGGTGGTGGCAGCACCAGCACCAGCAGCAGCAGCAGCAGCAGCAGCAGCAGCAGCAGCAGTAGTAGTAGTAGTAGTAGTAGTAGTAGTAGTAGTAGTAGTAGTAGTAGTAGTAGTAGTAGTAGTAGTAGTTGTTGTTGTTGTTGTTGTTGTTGTTGTTGTTGTTGTTGTTGTTGTTGTTGTTGTTGTTGTTGTTGTTGTTGTTGTTGTAATAGTAGTAATAGTAGCAGCAGCAGGAGAAGGAGGGAAGGAAACATGGAGGTATGTGCTAACCCGGCCATTGCCTCAGCATTGAAGACCGTCTCCAGTGGCTATGGACATGTAGTGTTTGTTTCCTGAACATTGATACGACTGCTGCCGAGGCAGATTATGGGAACAAGTAATACAAACTTCTGTTTGAGTCTCGTCATTCTTGGTTGTCCTTTATAAAAAAAATAATATATTTTCAATAAATTGTATCATTTTAAGATATAAATGAACGTGTAGTACATAGGGGGATCCCAGGTTTCTTGAGTGATATTTTATGTTGTAGAATCTAACACTATTTTTCCTTTGTTGCATTTAGGGGGCACGTCCGAGGTAGGAAAAAAATAAATTAATAAAAAATAATAATACAAAGAACCCACGATCTGGCTTAATGTCGCCCTGTATATACACACGCTTATTCTGCTTCCTTATAGAAAATCTTCTAGAGGTAAATTGCCTCGGTCTGGACGAGAGATTAACAACAACAACCACAAAAACACACACACACACACACACACACACACCCAAGATCCAGTACGGTTAAATTGGCCGGTGTGTCCCCCGAATCACACACTACAAAGCACAAATCACCGATGAAAAAGATGCGTCAATGACTCTCCGGAGCCAGTACGCGTCAGCTGGAGGGCACATGTGTGGTGCAAGACACGGAGGACGCCCCCATCTACATCCTCAAACCCGCCACCCTCCTCCAGGCAGCGCGGCGCTCACCACAACTTTCCATTACTCAACTGTCACATCGGCGGCTAAGAATATCTCCTCCACTCCACCAAGGCTTTATTTATAGCGTGTGAATGAGGTGGTGGTCGAGGCAGAGTCCTGGCTGAGGGGTATGTGGGTTGGGGTGGGGGAGGGGGAGAAGGAGAAGGAGGCACCCGCACTGTACGCTTGTCCTCTTCTATACGAGGAGAGGGTAAGAAGGGAAAATATGGGGGTGGGGTGTAGGGGAAGGGCATATACACAGGAGTAACTGCGCCATGGAGGATGTGGTGGTGGGTGATAGTATACTCAAGACCGCTATTCACCCTTCTGAGCACACACTATCAGGAGCAGCAGCAAGCATAGCACCATCTACGTACAAACATATCACAATTGGCCTATGAGACGAGTATCTGCCGTGATAACACTTCAACACTCAAAAGAAGGCACGAGGCAGCGACATCCATACTTTCAGAACCAACACAATTCACACCAAGCAATAGGAAGACGGGTGGGAGGGAGGAGAGTGGGCTAGATAGAAAGAGAGAGAAAGAGAGAGGACAGATGGCTACCTTGCGAGATATATAATGGCAGAGTAATGTAAAATGGAGAGACAGGATGAAGGCGTGGAGGGACGAGAAGTGGAGGAGCGGAGGGTGGAGCGATACACAGGAAGGATGTGGAGGACAGCAAGTACGTGGAGGGAGGAGTGGAGGGAGACAAGAAAAGGGTCGAGGAAGAAAATAGGGAGATGGAGAGAAGGGCAAGAGAGAGTGAGACAAAAAGAGAAGTGAGGAGGAAGGGAAAACATGGAGGTGGAGAGGATGGGGAGAGAAGAGGAGGAATGCGGAGGAGTGAAGAGGAGAGAGAGAGGGTTAAAGGGCGCGAGAGAAACGAGGAGGGATGCAGAGGAAAACGGAGGGGTGGGACAGACAATAAAGGGGAAGAGGAGGAAAGAGAAAACGAAAGACTGTGGAGAAAGACAAAATAGACGATGCGGATGGAAGGTAAGGAGGTGGAACGAGACACACGGAGGTTGAGATTACGCTGAGGATAACAAAATCTGGAAGGAGGGATGGAGGGAGGGAAGGGTGAGGCGATTAGCACAAGAACAGAAAAATTTGACTTTCAAGATAACAAACGGATGCAGTTCTGTAAGGGGACAGAGGGGGGACGATTCCTCTCCCAAACCACACCCCTACGCCTTCCCCCTCCCAAGCTTACCACGCCTCTCCCACGTCTACCACGCCTGCCTCTCTCATACGTCCACCATACCTGTCACCCCTACGCCCACCAAGCCTGTCCCCCTCCCTCACCCCACGCACCTGTCCCTCTCCCACGCCCACAACGCCTGGCTGCTTCCCACCACACGCGCCACATGACCCACGAGGCTGTAAAATTCAATGGAACTTAACTTGAAGGGGACCAGTGGATCCTGACGAGGCCCCGCGAGAGGCAGTGTTGAGTGACTCTCGGGGCCTCTAAGTGCAAGAGGAGGAGGAGGAGGAGGAGGAGGAGGAACGCAATAAAACCCCATTCCAGGCAGTGACCATGAATTAACCTTCCTCATCCTGATCTTCCGTCCCTGCTTCACGGCCATTATTTAAAGGCACGCCACGCCACACAAAACTCAGTTGCCCCACACATGAACTTTTCTCACAAACCACTGAAAACGGAACGAGGGAATGTAGTACAACTGAATTATGAAGGGGTGGTAAGTCGGCCACTTCTAACTGTAGACCGACTCGTTCAATATCGAATGGGAGCGAGAACGTGATAAAAAAACAAATATTCGACATCAATATGGATAACAAGGTCGGGGAGATCCTAAATAAAAGATGTTTAATGATTAACAAGAATGACTTAATAACGGAAAATCATGTTTGTAACTATCATCATCATTTCTAAACGTAGGTCGCATCCAACACACACCATCTAATCCATCATTGTCTGTGTGGTACCGGCGAAGCGTAGCACCTTGTTGCACACTACAGGCAGGTAACAGGTGCAGGCGCTCACCTATCCGCACGGGCTCAATTACAACACCTCTAGGAAAACGTGCATAAAAATTATCCAGTTAAGTTACTTCCTCGTTAAAGGGGTTGGACATAAGCCGACAGTGAGGTGCAGGGATTGCATTGCCGTGGCTGAATCATTAAGTGGATCACACCTATAAATTAATTACTATTGTGTCATTAAAATAGTACCTTTGTTTCATATATAAAAAATAAATAGAAAAAAAAGGTCACGCTTGTGTTGTGTTTGTCCAAGCACTATACTACAATAACTATACTATAATTCCATCAATGACTAAAACAATAATAGCTATAGGACTCCCAACCAGATATGTACAAACAAACTAGTGATATTGAATAAAGTTACAACTATTTTTTTGTAGCGTGTAATCCCCGCCGAGTACCATTAATCAGAATTAGGTGACTGGCAGGAACGTGGGCCGTCATGCCTGCGCTAAACCTTCCCCGGGTGAGCGAGTTCAGCTGTCAGACTAACCTACAGTGTGGACAGGTGGGTGGCGACCTGCAAACACCTACACACCGGACACTCATCTACACCAGTACACTCACTCCGCCCTCACATGTGTAGTCACGTGTGTCACCTCAATTACGGGATGTGTTAAAATATTAGGTATTTTTACTGAGTTGTACTTTGGTAGCTGTGCCAATAAAGATTTATCTGTCTATCTATTTACGTATATGGAGTAGTATGAAGTTAGCAGTCAGCACTATTCAACATTCCTGGGATGGGATGAAACTCACACACACACACACACACACACACACACACACACACACACGTTCATTCATCCCTCATCAACATGTACTACCTTTATAAACATTTACACGCCATGAATACACGTGTCCGGGGAAAAAAATTAACAAGCATATTTATTCTAATTCATTCCCGTGTGAAGACCAACAGACACGCCAAGTCGTCTGATATCACGTACTGGTAAGCAAAAGGCACTGTATATATAAAATAGGTAAACTAACAAAAAATATAAACTTCTTATTATGACTCTATCGTAAGCTCATTCACGCAAAACTTTCTTCAGCAACACGTATCAAGCTTTCGACTAGTTACACACACACGGGCGCGGGCAGGACGGTCATCTTGAAGGTTGTCCGCGGGTGTTCAGCGCATAAACGCACATACCACTGCCTACGTTCACGTGTTTCCCTTCAGCAGAGGCAAGCGAGTGAGGGGAGCGTGCATACGGGAGGGCGACCAGCGGAGAGGGAGGGGAAGGGAGAGAGAGAGAGAGAGAGAGAGAGAGAGAGAGAGAGAGAGAGAGAGAGAGAGAGAGAGAGAGAGAGAGAGAGAAGGGGGAAGTGAGGAGATAGAGGCGAAGTAAGATAGAAAGGAGGGGGAGGAGAAAGAGAAAAGAGAGAGGGAAGCCAGGGAAGGAAGGAAGAGAGAGAGAGAGAGAGAGAGAGAGAGAGAGAGAGAGAGAGAGAGAGAGAGAGAGAGAGAGAGAGAGAGAGAGAGAGAGAAGCGAATCAGAGGGGGAGGGATGCTAAAGGGAGACGAGGAGAAGCAAGAGAGAGAGAGAGAGAGAGAGAGAGAGAGAGAGAGAGAGAGAGAGAGAGAGAGAGAGAGAGAGAGAGAGAGAGAGAGAGAGTATATCCTAAGGGCTTTATCCTCTTCCTTCTCCATGTGTCTGTCTGTCTCCTCGCCCTCCTCCTTGAGCCACAACCCACAACCCACAACCTCCTCCTTGACAATGCTGCCCCTCAACACCCACACACGTCCCCACCACCAACACGACTGCCTTCATGACACCCTCACCACCACCACCATCACCAC
>JAPQNM010000022.1:14031539-14034039 GCA_029783475.1 Metacarcinus magister
GAAAAAGAAGTTAAGAAAAATAGGTCACGGATAATTAGAATTCGGTAAATAAAAAAGGAAGAAGAAATAAGAAGAAAAAGAGAAAGAAGAAAGAGGAATATGAAGAGGAGGACAAGAACAAGACGAGAAAAAGAAAAGAAAAAGAGAAAGAACCACCTTTCCCTTACGCTTAAAACCTCGGCCACAGTACCTCGACAACATAGTGCATGCATGCATATATACATACAAACACACATACATGCATACATACATACATAAAGAAACAATGGCTTGCAACGTTCGACCGATCAACGTAGCTGTAGTAGTAGTAGTAGTGGTGGTGGGGATGGTAAGGGTGGGGAGTGGAGTGTGGTGGGGAATGTAGGGGGGAAGGGTGGGGAGTAAGGGGGATGAGGGGAGTGAGGGAGTGGTGTGTAGGGCAATGCGAGGGAGTTTGGTACACTTTTATCATGGAAGGTTCCAAGAAAATTGAAAGAGAGAGAGAGAGAGAGAGAGAGAGAGAGAGAGAGAGAGAGAGAGAGAGAGAGAGAGAGAGAGAGAGAGAGAGAGTCTAGGATGATGCTATGGTTTATGAAAAGTTAAGTTATGATGATGATGATGATGATGATGAAGAGGAAGAGACTCAGAAAACCATCATTAATTTCCTCCTCTTCCTCCCTTTCGTCGTCTTTACCCTCACTGGTTCGACTCCCACACGAAGACGCAAACGAATAACACGTCTCTCTCTCTCTCTCTCTCTCTCTCTCTCTCTCTCTCTCTCTCTCTCACTAACAAAAAAACTACCTGTAGCATCCTTAGGTGACATGTTATCCCTGTTACACCTCCCTTCCTCTTCCCCTTCTTCCCTCTCCCTTCCCCTCCCCTAATTAGCCCAGTCAAAGGTAGGAAGTGACCCTTAACCACCCTCTCCCTCTCCCTCCCCTCACCGCATGACCCCTCCACACGGCATTTTTCCTTCCCTCTCTCCTTCTTTTCCCTGTCCATTCCTTTCTCTCCCTATTCGTTTCCTAAATCGTTCTCCTTCAGTTGCGGTATTCCTCACTGCACCTCTCTCTCTCTCCAAATCTCTTCTTTCTCCTCTTCACGAGCCACTTGGTAACGCCACGTAACTGTACAACCATCACCATCCCCTTCCAGACACCCCTCCTTCGCCCCATCCCCCAACACCATCGCAGCCTCAGCGAGTTGGGGGGCAGTTGTGGGAGTGGGAAGGGGCAAAGGGGGAACGGGGGAAGGAGGGATGGAGCTGGCGTTGTTCCAAATAGGTCACACGCAGAAGACGGGAGGCCGGGTGACAGGAAAGCTGAGTGGGTACGAGTGTAGTGCCTCCTTCCCCTCCTTCTGCCTCTCCCTCAGGGTATTGATGTGACGCCGGGGGATGGGGGACGCCGGCCGAGTGGGTGGGTGGCGGGTGGGTGGCGGGTGGGTGGTGAGAGAGAAAGGGGGAGAGGGAGAGAGGGACGGGCGGGTGTGTAGGGTGGTAGTGAGGGACGGTAGTAGTAGTAGTAGTATATAGTAGTAGTAGTAGTAGTAGTAGTAGTAGTAGTAGTAGTAGTAGTAGTAGTAGTAGTGGTGGTGGTGGTGGGCGGGTTCATTCCCTCAATTCCTCATCATTTCCCGCAATAACCACCATTAAGTCATTCATGCCACGGCCTCGTCATTCATTATCACCGCCGCCACCACCATCACCGCCGCCGCCACCACTTCAACGTTACCCTCGCCATTAACAAAAATGTAAT
The DNA here is from genome assembly GCA_029783475.1 of Metacarcinus magister. Classification (NCBI taxonomy): domain Eukaryota; kingdom Metazoa; phylum Arthropoda; class Malacostraca; order Decapoda; family Cancridae; genus Metacarcinus; species Metacarcinus magister. The sequence goes on from JAPQNM010000022.1 coordinate 14,033,279, forward strand.
CACCGTGTGTAGTACTTAGCCTGCCAAATCACCCTTCACCCTTCACTGCCAGTATACAACCGTCTCATTCACCACCCAACACCACAATTACTAAAATCGGGCATCATCACCAACATCCCAAAGCCATTCACGAGTACAACCTCTCCATTCACCACCACCACCACCACCACTGAACTCTTGAGTGTAACCAGACATCACCACCACCATCCCAAGAGCACCTCCACTCACCACTACCATTTTCCTCACTACCACTACTACTATAACTATCATACAATCTCCTTCACCACCACCACCACCACCACCACCACACAATACATGATTCTCCGCCATCAATACGAAACTTTTAACATTAGGAGATCCGACGAACCTTGCGTATTATATTTATTTTTGTCTGAATGATTTAGTGGAAAATAAGAGGTGGTCGAGGAGGAGGAGGAGGAGGAGGATGAGGAGGAGGAGGAGGAGGAGGAGGAGGATGAGGATGAGGATGAGGAGGAGGAGGAGGAGGAGGAAGAAGAAGAAGAAACGAGAAGGAAGACGAAGGATGGGCAAGTGAGTGGAGAGAAAATATAAAGAAAGTAAATATATATAAAGATATTTACAAAGATAAAGTGTTGGAAAGAGTGAAGGTGATCCAAGGAATACAAACAAAGGACACGAAGGAAAGGCCAGGTAAACACACTACAAAACAGGTAGACATACAGGAAACTATTATCATCACACCCCTTCACCTCCACCACTCCACCTCCCGTCCACCCCCA
>JAPQNM010000022.1:14039039-14079039 GCA_029783475.1 Metacarcinus magister
ATCCTCCTCCAGCACTACGCTACTCCACACACCGTCCCTTCCTCCCTGCTCCACCCTCAAGCTTGTTCACCCCTCCTTCCCATCCTCTTCCACCACACTGCTCCACACCTCCCTCCACCTCACACCTGAATACAAGAACCTCGATACCTACACCCTGCCACACACACACACACACAATGCTCCACCCACCACCACCACTTCTCAACTCATCATCACAGCCTCACCACCCAGCATCCCTCCTTCCCCTTCCACCCATGCACTCCATATTTTCCATTATTTTATTGTCTCATTCATTTCGGACGCTCCGCCACGCTTTTACCACACTGTTCCATATTGGTGCGTATTATCTATTTCTCTCTCTTTCTCTCTCTCTCTCTCTCTCTCTCTCTCTCTCTCTCTCTCTCTCAGACACAATTGTTAAGGCCACTACATTATTTTCACCCGATTAAACCTCTCGTGCCAGAAAAGTGAAGCTCACGTCGAATATCGGACACTCGCACACTTCCTCACCAGTTACACGATGCACGAGAATGAAGTAGAATAAAGTAAATTCGTTCCTGTTAGCGGTGGTGTGTGGAGGCTGCGACAATAATGATTAATGCACTCCTACGTATTACCACCTTTGTATTGTCACGTGTGTCCAATGCAGGTACCCTCTAGTCTAGTGTGTGGGAAGTAGTGTTAAATGTGTATGTGTTTACTGGTGTATATATAGTCTTGTATATATGCACTATATTTCTTGCGTTCGATCTAGTGCGTCTTGGAATTTTTGGTCGGTCGGTCGGTCGGTCTCTCTCTCTCTCTCTCTCTCTCTCTCTCTCTCTCTCTCTCTCTCTCTCTCTCTCTCTCTCTCTTACCTCAGCAACGTCTTATATCCTTTTTATATCGTCCTTTTCATCGTCTTACCTGAAATAATAAAAAAAACAGTATTAACAGCATGACAAGTAGATTCTTTATGTAATACTACAAGACTTAAATCTCATTCCTCCACGCAAGTAATACAAGACATGCCAACACTCTTAAAGAACTCCTCAAAGGGAACAGAAATGACGTTACTATTACTATCACTAGTACTATTACTACTACTACTACTACTACTACTGCTACTGCTGAACTATTAATACTACTACAACTACGCCTAGAAATAATAAAGAAATATAATACAATAATAATAATAATGATACCAAAAGCTTAGCGAGTGGTAGAACAATGTCTTCCTCGTCCCAGCGGCAGGACACCCGTGTGGAGTGTAAAGACATCACTGCAGCGGCAACACTTGACTACTTAACACGAATTTCAATTTTGTACCTTCATGAATCACCCACTGGAATCTTCTTGCCTTCCCCCCCCCCTTCTCTCTCTCTCTCTCTCTCTGCACCTTCGTTATCTTGTGACTTTCTTCTGCTATAATACCCGACACAAAATATCTGTAGTGATATCCTTCCAGCTCTCCGTCATCCCCGACCCTGCAGTCAAACCTCCTGTTACCTGGCGGCATGGCTCTTCCCTGAGGCCAAAGGTGTGTGGGCTGCGAGACGGTCAGTCATTAAATATGAAACCTCTCCCCGGCGGCCACTGCTGCTGGCCCCATTCTCGATGATTATCATAAATATATACTTGTGGCCTATTTCACTCTATACACTGGGGATGAGACGGTGAAAATTGAATGGGTGAATGAAATGGTGAATGATACATCAATGGAGAGCGTGGGATTATCTTTTTTTTCTTTTCCTACACACGGTAATGTGATGGCCTTGGATTCTTAGGGTTAAAAGGTAAGGAACAAGTCGTAAGAGACGGAGCCTGAGGATTGGTGTCGTGAACGGTGGGTGGAGGCCTGAGTGGTGTGGAAATGGATGCAGCAACCCCCTTCTCACTGGACTTCTTAGATGGCCTTCCAATGTTACTCTCCTCGAATTTTGGACCCTCATTGCACACATCGGAGGGGTAAGGGTCTTCTTGAGGATCACATACATAGTTTGAGTAAAATACAACTAAGAAATTCTTAACAAAGAACTACCGTAATTTTTCAAGCCACAAGAATTGGAAACATTATTTTCTTTTACATTTCGTTATGCCACCCATCAATAACCACCCACGCATCTATTCATTGTTTCCGCTAGCCAGGGTCCTAGTACTGGCAGATCTGTTACAAGTGTTCCTGGAAACGTGCTACGAAATCAAAGGCCAGATTATAAATTCAAGAACTCCATGGAAAGGTTACAAGGATGACAAAATTATACTTATGAATAACTTTCAAATGCATAACAAAAAGTAAATAACAGTAAATTTATAGTATGGAGTATCGGCATATCTGAGGCAGCAGATTTTCCGATACATCCCAATCCAACCAACACACCTTTGATAGGAGGGCAACATGTCCCTGGTGGTGCCAGGGAAAGTATGAAATGATAAGGCAAGTCCATCAAATACATCTAATACATTAAATATATCCTTATTAATTGATTGTTTGGTGCATAGTAATAGTAGTATGTGGTGATCCTGGTCATGCTTCAGTACATTTTGATTAAACACCGAACTTTATATTTCAAGGTCATTATCATTTCCTTTCAAGGTCATTATCATTCTTTCCTCCCTCCCCATATCCCGGGCCATTTCACACACGGCACACTATGCACAGTTCTAACTTGGGGAATGGAAATCATTAGTCTATCTATCTATATACCAGGTTGTTATCCCCTTAAAGAGGAGTAGCCAAGACAAGGAACGCATACACACACCCATGTACGTACGGTACATATACACATACACTCCTCTCACTTACCCTCTAGGCCCCCAAAAGCAGAAAGCAAATATCACCCAATATGATGGGCTTACTGAGTCACATAATGTATGCCTGTTCTTATCCATACCAAACACCTCGCATCAGTAATGTGGAAGGTGTCAATAATCATTCAAGTTGTCATTTTTCTGCTCCAATGCACTAACAACCTTCATGCCTCTAGGTACTTTACTTTCTTATACCACTACTTTTTTTTATCACATTGCTGCACCTAATTGTCCTTCCAAACAGTATTGCATGCAGATACTTAACTCATTCATTAAAGATGACAATTCAAGAGTGCAGACTGCGTAGTTTATGTACATTTCTATTTCCTCATATGCAGTTTTTACATATGCAATGATGACAAATATTCAGCATGTTTTACAGACTTTTTAAATCAGAGAGGAAGATGTACTGAAGGTGCTCAACATGCTGATAAAGTTAAACTACCACGATTGACAAAAACTCATTAAAAAATTCCCTGGAAAATTCAGATAAAAAATCAACTCCCTCCACAATATTACTCAACTTCCCCTATAACCATTTTCATCAAAAGCTACCACCTAGTAGTTAGTATCTGTTCATGACGATGTGATGCTTCCCAATGTTATCTTAAAATTCAAGCAAGGTGATAAAAAATACTCAGTAATTGTACATGTGAAAAAAAAAAAAAAAAAAAAAAAAACTAAAAGCAACAGGATCATAGAGTAATATCTAATATCCTTGCATCATATGTACACTTGTTTTTGCTCACATACACACATAGTCAGCATTAGACATTTTCAAATAACTTTGAAATAAACTTTTAATTTTTGCCTTTTACAATAAATCCACCACTTTAATGCATATCCACAACCCTGGCTAAGCTGGGGCTCATTGTGGTTTGCCTCAGCTGCTTCACAACACTTGAGATAATGGATGTTAACAGATTTATACCTAATTCTCTTTACAAGTCTTTTCCATCATCTCAAGACTTCCATAACCATCTGCCTCTAGAATACCAGAGGTGGCTGCCTCACTGTTGTTGAGATCATAGTTATTAGCAGCATTGTGCTCTTTGAACTATAATGTTCCAATGTACTCATTTTCTACATGCCTTTAACCCTACCTGGATGATTAAGCTTAAACCTTTGTGATACAGCGCTTCCTTACACCACTTATATATTCCTTCCCATATTTACCTTTAACCTTTCACCTTCTACAGATCTCTTGATTCTTTTAATATCTTATTTTCTTCCATATCCTCTTCCTGTGTCAAAACCACTTGAAAGCAACCCATGATGTGCCTTTCCCAACAAACTATGGTGTTTCTGAATTTGTCACTAACATTCATCCTCACTCTGTCAGATTATCTCAGACGACTAATGGTTCACACGCATTTTGGTAATTTTCAAATCATACATATATCTATTTTTCTCAAGCTCACAAACGTTCAAAGAAAAATAAGTTATCAAAATCACTTGGAGAGAATATGGAGAACAAGGATAGAACAGCAGCATGAACGAAAGTGAATGAAGGAGGTTGGTAAGTAAAGGAACAATATATACATATAAATAAATAGAAAAAAGTTAGCTATAAGAGAAACTGAACACTCCAATTGTGTGGAATGCATCAGGCATGGGATATGGATGAGCAAGTTGACTGGATGCACGTGATGTGTGATTGAGTTTGGAAGGAGGATGACCACAAGTGAAATGGGAGGACAGAGTCCTAGCATATGCGAGAGAAAGAGGGAAAAGGAAGTGAGGATTTGTGCAATGCAAAGAGGAAATGTGTGGACAGGAATAAATGGAGACTATTCTGCTGTGGCCACCCCCCAAGGGAAATTCTTAGGAACAGTCATCCATCAAATATAGATAAATAGATAGATAGGTTTATACCAGACAGAGGAATCACTGATGTAATGTTCATTGTGCAGCATTTAGCAAAAAGGAGAGAACTGTATTGAATTTTTATCAATTTAGAGAAAGCCTTTGATTTGATACCGTTAAAAGTGGAAAAATGGGCCATGAAAAAGTTAGGAAGTGTCTGGTTAGAGTAGTGATGACTATGTAAGTAGCTGCTAACACAACAAACAAATATGAGTGAGTGGGAAGTTGAGAGACAAATTTTCTATAAACCAAAGTGTGCCAGCTTGAAGCCTCTTATTGTTCACTATGGTTCTTGAAGCTTTGTCTTGTGATTTTAGGACAGGACTTCTATGGGAGGTGTTTCATGCAGATAATTTGTTGCTGATTGCAGTGAGGTTAAGGTTAAGCTAGAAAAAAAAGAGAGTATAGAATCTAAGGACCTAATGTGCACATAACAAAGATATGAATTCATGTGAGGGTGGTAGCACTTATTTTGTATGTTCTTGCTTATGCCTTCGGGTGAAATAAATTATTATCATTATTATTATTGTAATAACTGTTAATGACCATGTACAACCAGCAGAAAGGGTGTGGGTTTAAATTCCCTTTTACATCATGTATGTGGCATGTGGATGTATGAGATATAATGGTACAGTGTACGCAAAAAGTATTGGCCGACCCCTACCCCATACATAAACATGAAGGCTCTAATAAAAAAACAACCAAATGAGGCCAAATTAACAGAACAATGTGATGGAGGAATGCTCCATTCTGTAAAACAGTGTTTCTTCAGACCATTTTCCTCTATTGGTAGTATCCAAAAGTAATGGGCTACCTGTATTGATACAGGTCAGGCAGGATAATATGTAAAAAAATTAAGTAGAAAATAAAGTAAGGGTATAGAGACATGGAAAAGATGATGTGGTGACAGTTGTTGCAAGGTATTGTCATAGATAGGTCCTGTCAGTGTTGTTTCCAAATGCTTGTCAGGACCGCAGGCACCATGATGACATCAACACTTTACATAAAACAGTTATTGAACAGATAGTGTGTGTGGACAACTTTTTTTTTAATCTATTTATTTATCTTTTTTTTAATAAGTGCAGGAGATGGAGGCAAATCCCAGGCCAGAACAAGTCTGTGCAGGAGGCACACAGTGCAGTAAGGGTATCCTTCCTGGAGTGGAGAGCAGGTGGTAGTCTGGCCTGGGGTCCACTTGTTGAAAGGATCAGGAGCACCAGGGCCAGGTTCAAGTTCTGTCTCAGGAAAGGCTTGAAGTACGGTACGGTAAGATTCACTTATCGTCATTCACACTAAAGAAAAAAATTTGTACCACACCTAAGTGTAACTTTCATACTGTACGAGTAGGATAAGATATCATGTCATAATTTTGTACCTGGTAGTTGATAGGTCAACTCAGACTCATTTCAGAGGGCTATGATGGGCCTCCACAAGCCCACACCTTCCTAATCACCCTTAACCCCAGATCCCAGTGACATATGAAGTCAGGTTTCAGGTCAACATGGGTGGGTTAATTACTGTCGCTATCCTTCTGACCTCTCCTCAGGTGTAGTGAGCGAGGCAAGACAGGATGTAGAGAGAAGGGAAAAAACTACAGCACGAACTAGAGAGTAAAAAAAAGCCCGTTATTTGCTGCTGTAGAACGAAAATAAGGATGTCAAAGAAGACGGTGTTATTCATTATTAAACATTTATATTAATTATTTGATGAAACTTCAATAATTATAGTAATCATCGAGATGATAAGGTTATTTTCATACAATTGGATGTCTTAGAATCGTTTATTATATTCAAAACCATTGTTACAGTGATACAATTATGTCTTAATGGTAAACAAATAATGTGATGTATTAGGCAATATAATATAATAATTTACAATACAATATAATATATACAAAGTACAAAACATTTACAATTAGATTACATACAATTACCTACAAAAATGAGGCCATCGAGGGTGACTATAATTACTACAATACTATCACAATATACTAGTCTAAGGGTAACTTTTTTTTTCATTTTTTTCATTTTTTTATTAATTTACATATATTTTTTCACTATGAAAGGAGAGGTCAGGTTATGCAAAGGATGGGTCAAGTGTTGCAGGGCCAAGCACCTCACGGGTTGTGGGAACCAGGTGTGGGAGGGTGGGTGAGTGGGGAGAGACGTTTGTATGTGGGTGGGCGGTACGGTGAGTGGTAGGGGGGACGAGGCGGGCGGTAGGAGGGTGGGCAGGCCGGCAGTGTTAGGGTGAGTGGGCTTGGCAGTGGGTGTTATGGTGGGCGTGCCGGCGTGTTTTAGGGTGGGTGGCGTGGCAGGTTTGAGGGTGGGCGGCGAGGGCGGCCATCACACAGGTGTTGAGGGCTGCCGAGGCCCATGTCACCTAGTGGCGGGGACTATTGAGTACCACGGTGCAGAACTCACGGTCTGTCGGGGACGGCATCGTCACAGCTACTCCTTCAGGAGTGTCCTGAGGGTGGCGCCAGCAGGGCCCACCATGTCACACCGCTGCTGTGACGTTACTGCCAGCTGGGCCTCGATCACCTCGCCCTTGTGCAGCAGGACCTTGAGGCGCGCCACGGTGCTGACAACCTGCCGTGGGGAGCCGCGCACTCTCACGGTATCCGTCACAGCATCCAGCAGCGGTGGCACCATCACACACACTACCACAAACTCCTGGTGCACCTGCCTTAGTGTGGCGCTGCAATGCCCCATGATGCAGTGCCGCTGGTGAGGTGCCACGGCCAGCGTGGTGTCCAGCACCTCCTGCTTCCATGAGGCTCGAACACTATTCTGCGCAGCCTTCTGGGCACGCCAAGTGTTCCTGCGTGGGTCAGGCGTGGCCTTCTTAGGTGCATCAGGTGTGGCCTGCACCTCCACACCTACTGGCTGCACCGCCTTCTCCTTGGGTGAAGGAGGCGTGGCCTGCTGCAGTGTGCAGGCCTTTACCTCACTCACAGGTGGCAGGGCCTTCTTTTCTTTGGCCGCTTCTTCTTGCTGCAGGGCACGGCCCAGCCCTCCGTGGGGGCGTCAGGGTCCTGGCCATGCACGTGCATCACACCAAACATGTCAGCCTTGGCCCGGCATGGCTTCCTTTTCTCTTGTTCCTTTGCAACACCCTGGGTGGTAGTGTTCTCATCCACATGCTCCTCCATGGCGTCCTCTTGAACCAATTCAGCCTCTTCTTCCTTTACAATTTCTTCTTCTGCTCCTGTTTCCTTCAGTTCAGCCTCTATCTCGTTTCTCGTTTTCCTTGATTCCTGTTTCCACTTCCTTTGATATTCTGTCTCATGTCCTTCGTCTTCCTTGACGTCACTTACAGACACAGTATTTTGTGTGCCTGTCTCCTTTCCCTTCTTCTTCCTCCTGAAAAGGCGCAGGAAGGCAGACCAGCAGCCGCAAGGTTTTTGTTCCTCGGGCTGCTCCTCCACCACAACAATGTTGATTATACCTTTTTTAGCTTGGTTCATTGTTGAATTTTGTATACCATATATTCACTGAGGTGACTCAAATGTATAAGTAGAAAGTATTATCTCAGATCTTATCTTAGATCCAAGCTCACTCACCGAAGAAGGATCTTGTGCAGTACAGGTGTGAGTTAAGGTCTCTCTCTCTCTCTCCCTCTCTCTCTCTCTCTCTCTCTCTCTCTCTCTCTCTCTCTCTCTCTCTCTCTCTCTCCCTCCCTCTCCCTCCCTCTCCCTCTCCCTCTCCCTCTCGCTCTCCCTCTCCCTCTCTCTCTCTCTCTCTCTCTCTCTCTCTCTCTCTCTCTCTCTCTCCCTCTCTCTCTCTCCCTCCCTCCCTGTCTACATTTCATAATGTTTGATAGGGTTGCAGCGCGTGTTACAATTCTCCATTCTCTTGTTCCAACTCATGCCACTTTTGACTTGCTTCATGATTTTCAGTGTATTGCATAATGACTGTTTTGTTCTTTCTTTTAGCATTCTTTTGAGAAGCTTCTGTTACTTTTTGTGGAATATTGGGTCATTACACAAGGCAAAATTTATGTAGAATTAACATTAACGGATATTATTGTAGTACAAAGTAATGTTCAAGTCTTTATATCAATGCTTACATGAAACATTTGTGAGTATGTATCCCATTCCACTAGAATAAAGATCATGTTGCTTTGTCACATTGCACACAAATCATGTTGTTTTGACAACTGTGTGCACAGTGCTCGTCGTGGGCTGTGTCTGGTGGTGAGTGGTGGTGACGACTGTACTGTGCTGATCTGGGATGTAAGGAACAAAAAATCACTTGTACCTTTGTACCATAACGTCATATGAAAATAATTTTGTACTGTAACATCGTACTGTACTTTTACCCTAATTATCATCATACCGTAACTTAATTTTGTACTGTACCATACTGTACTGGATACTTTGGCCTCAGGTGATGGAGTCACATGAGCAGCAGCTCAGGGCCCTGTCACTGGTAGCTGTATTCACCGCTGGTAACTCCTTTGATATTTGGCATGACCTACATGCTATGAGCCTTGGCTCACACACATTCCCCTGATATGTGGATCATGCTGTGGGGAGGAAGATGTTGCTACTATGCGGGGTGCCCACTACAAGAGCATTCTCAATTGTATGAGGGAACAGGGAAGTGAGAATGCTCTTTATGCTAAGATGAATGACGTGATGCCGCAAAGTTCCTGCAGTGTATACCACAGTGAGTTAAGGGAAATTCACCAAGGCCTTTCTAACAGTGAGCCTCTGGGTGTAGGTGAGCTCAATTCAGCCAGATTTAAGTAAGCACCTTCCAGTCTAATGTTATGGCTCTGTCTTTTTATTAATGCCTGCATCTGCTACCAGTATATACCCAGTCATGTCTTAGCAGTGCTTGTAGTGCCTTTGCTTAAGAGCAGAGTGAAGGACCCTGTCAACTCCAGCAACTATAGACCCATTGCCAGAGTAACCGTCATGTCCAAAGTGATAGAGAAAATGGTGTTCCAACATTTTGAACCTCGTATACACAGGACAGTCAGTTTAGTTATAAGAAGGGACATAGCACTTAAATGTGTGTGTGGACATTGAATAATATCATTCAATATTATACTTGCAAAGGTTCACCTGTCTACTTCTGCTTCCTTGATGTTAGAAAGGTCTTTGACAGAATGAACTACTGGAAGCTCTTCAATAAATTTCTCATCATGGGCACACCTTGGTACATTTACCTTGTTAACCACAACATTTACAGGTATACTACCAAGGAATTTGCAGTTAAGTGGACTAATTCTTTCTTGCTGCCATTTAAGACAGCCAATGGTATTCATCAGGGAGAGATATTGTTTCCTTACTTGAATAATGTCTACTCAGATGATCTCAGTGCCACCCTTCGTGATTTGAAAATCGGCAGCCACATGCATGGTGGGAGCATCAACTTACTGATTTATGCTGATGAAATGATACTGCTAACACCTATAACAGATGCTCTGTGGAACCTTATCACAGTGTTTCAGGAGTATGCTGCTCAGTATAACATTGTCTATAACGCCCCTAAGACCGAGTGCATGGCAGTACTACCAGCACACTAATGTGAAATAAATCCAGTCAATGTAGCTCAATGGATATGCACAAACATTTGTGGATACATTCACAAAGTTGGGCCATGTCATACACTGTGACATGATTCATGATGACATTAAGATGCAGACCACAGAACTCAGTCATGGGAAATACTCTGTTAAGCAAATGTTCATACGGTAGCCTGGAGGTGACGGCTGGAATTATTCAGGAGCCAATACTACTCTTTTTTTACTGCAACTCGTTGTGGCTATGGTTCAAGGTGACTCCTCAAATATTGAAATTAAATCTTTAAGAGATTTCTGGTACTATTCAGATGAACCAGCTCATCCCTGGCCTTCATGAGGAACTGGATGAAAGGTTTGAGTGTCATCCGCCAACACTGTGTTCAGCAGAGAGAGTAGAGTGGAGCAATTTGAGAACTCCATCATCACTTGGATCAAGCATAGTTTGGCCTGTGTATGTATGTGGTTCTATACAACGGGAGGTGCTGGGCCTACTGTTTGTACATAATAAGGGGAAGTGAGGCTGTACTTAGGTATATTGTGTATCTCTAAGTAAATTACAGCAGTATCCATAGGTATGCTATGTATGGCGATAATTAGTATGTGAATTAAAGTCCCAGCATTTGTGACCATTTAGTTGTGAACTGTCACATACAGCTGAAAATCATGAATAGTTTGTGCACAATATTAAATACGTATGTAAATATAATAGTAATAATTAGGGAAATATATCATGGTTTTAATTAAAGTTAAGTGCACACTACAGATGACTCACCTGTAGTTCAGAGGGTCATAGACTACATCATCTTTTCTTCCCTTTCCTTCTATACCTTTCCCCTCAGCCTTTTCTTATTACATATAATGATTGATAATTGATGATATGAATGAAAAGAAGTTTTATATCCAAGGTAAAAAAAAAAATATATAAATAAATAAATATCTGTGGTGGATCATCTGCCAGACAACACAAGTAGTATTATCAAGTCACATCCTGATCCTAGGGTCATTATCTCTATGCCTCTTCAGTAGCACAAAATTGTTTTCAGCACCATTTGCATCTTATGTACCTTATATGCCGTCAATATACTTGTAGTAGTTATGACCACATTTACGTACATGGATACCTAGGGAAACCTGGGGAAGGTAAACCATGGAAACTGGGATGTCACAGTGGCCCTGTGTCCTGGGGTAATGGATTAATTTGGGTGTTGCTGTCTATTCTTCTTTTATACTCTTTGTACATAAAGAAATTATGAATTACTACATATATGCAAAATTAATATAAAGGTGTATCAATGTTTAGTAGAACTGAAAATAAAAATGGTAATCATCATAAGCCTCTATGATTCCACTGTAAAACAAAAGCCTCCCCCAAACTTATCCACTCATCTCTATCGGCAGCCCGTCTATCACAAGCCAACCCACCAAAAGTGTCTCATATCTCCATCGGGTTCTCTGTCTGCCTTGCCTTCTTTTATCATCTCTCATTTGCCATTTTGTTACTCTAATTGTCCAACTATTATATGTTTGGCTCATGACACGTCCTTCCCATGTCCAGTTTTTTTCTTTATATTGTAGTCAAGATGTCTTCAACTCTGATCTGTTCCTTAATCTATGATGCTCTCTTCTTTTATCTCCATGTTATGCCAAGAATTTGGGGAGGCAGTGGCCTAGTAGCTAGCGGTTGGGCAGATGAGCTCAGAGTCCCGAGTTTGAATCCCAGCACGGGATGGCCACTCTTCTTTGAAAAACTGCCGAGTGGCTAAAGATCACCCACATGCTGCCATAACACTATCCTCGACGGGACTACGAAGTTATATGCACGAGGAGGTTCCGCTGGCAGCATGAACCTCTCAACAAGAAACAAGGAGTCACTTAGAAAATCTAACCTGCGGTACTAACGGGCAGAGGCTGACCATCTAACGCCTCCATGAAGCCTACTGGCACCACAGGTTAAGGAAGAAGAAGAAAGAAGAAAAAAAATTCTGTTTGCCTTTGGGACCTTGACTTTTTGATCCAGAAGCTTTGTAAGATTTCAGCTTTCAGTTTCATATGTTAGAACAGGTAGAATGCACTGATTATAAACCTTTCTCTAAAGTTCTTTACAAAAAACTTGTTCTAATACCACAGTTATCAGTTTAGAAGTATGCATGGTAGTAGTATTGTTCCAGCCTAGCTGCTGATGTGTGACCAGGCTGGGTTCCCCTATCACAGGTGAACTTACTAAATCTTACTGAATTTACTGATAATATTCGTGAATGATATTAATCAATATGTCAATAGAAAGGCTATACACAGCATCATCAGGAACCTATTAAAAAAAAAAAAAAAAAAAAAAAAAAAAAAAATTCTTATTAAAATACCTATCCTCAGGTTCCTTACTCATATGTCATGTATGTCCCACAATGCAATAACTGTGTTTTTTACATTTGTTCTGAGAGCTATGGCCAGATGAAAAGTTCAGGATGGCTAATCTTAGAATAAACTCAGCCTATAATCATATGCTACCAAAGAGTGCAAAAAATCAATGTAAAGAAAAGACATTTCCTATAGGATATAGAGGTCCTCATTATTCAGACAAGTTTCAATTTGGTAATGATGTCAGCAGGTGGCCTTATTGCCCTTGGGTAGGGGGATAAAGCTTGATTACACATCAGCGGGCAGAATTTATTGAATACTGCCACCATATTCCCTCTTTGTTGTAAAAGGTGACTAACAGGGATGAAGCAAAGAGACTAGGTAGTCCCTAATCTGTATTGTTTCTTCCTACTATGAGTAGCAATGTGTAGAGGGGGAAGGGAGATCAAATTCCACCCGAACGCTAAAGATGCCTCGTCTCAGCTACCTCCCTTTAAGAGAATATGTCAGGTACTCTATTTCCTACGATTGAGTTAGGTTCTTGAAAACCCAATTGTAAACCAATTGATCGTATACTGAAGTATTATTTTAATGGGATAAATAGAGATGCATTCCATACCTGTTTATAATACCACCTAAAACCCCAAATACTATATAAAATATACATAAATATACATACATACAGTTGAACCTCGCCCCCTTCATATCTGATATACGTACAGTCAGTGCCAGGCAGACTCCATGACTTCATTTGTTTCACCACTGATGGATGGTTAATTGCCAGATTTGTCACTTGTTGATACAAGTCATAAAAATCAAACAAAAAGAAAAAATAAGCACCTGTGTAATGCCAATGTAGCTATGAATTATAAGAGTAATTAACAGTCCCTCAGCCAAACTTTTCCATGAATTACAATGGATATTCATCAGTAATGAATAGGTTAACCTCAGGGTTAAATTCCTGAAAACCTTCATAGGCCTAGTCTGGCATCTCTCTTGCTCCTGCCTCAGGATTACGTCATGCTTACAGTTGACGACAAAGACAGTGCAGGAGATTGCATCGTGGTGTATAACATTATAATCAAAGCTTACAATTCAATCATGCCTTTGTTTAAATCCATAGTTTTCTTTTTTTATATACAAAACCATAAAGTTTAGATGAGAAATATAACCAAACACCATCTTTTCTGTACTCTAGGAATGTAATCTTTACTTATGTAAAGGTTATGTTCCTAGGCTACTAGAAAAGATGATATTTGGTCATATTTCTCATCTAAACTTAATCTATCTATCTATATACCAAGATGTGATCCCTTAAAGGTGGATAGCCAAGACAAGGCATGCCAGTGATAAGAAATATGACCAAACACCATCTTTTCTAGTACTCTAGGAATGTAATCCTTACTTAAGTAAAGGTTATGTTCCTAGGGTACTAGAAAAAATTATGTTTGGTCATATTTCTCATCTTAACTTTGAGGTTTTGCTATAAAACCATGAAATTAAACAAAGGCATGATTTCATTGTAAGCTTTGATTATAATGTTATAGACCACAGTGCAATCCCCTGCGCTGTCTCTGTCATCAACTGTAAGCATGACACGATCTTGAGGCGGGAGCAAGAGAGATGCCAGACTTGGGCGGCAAAGCAGATATGCGACCCTGTAGCCGCCAGTTTTTGGTGGGTGATATATAAGGATGGGGGAAGCTGTTTTCCCAGGGAAGAAGGAACAACGCCAGGCCATGGGACAGACAGGATGTATTGGCGGAGCTGATGCTGTGTGATAGTAGGAAGACAGAGTTAGGCTGAGACATGAGCGAGAGGTCTATGCGAAACCAGGAGACAGGCAGATTGTGCTGGCAGTGATACATTGACTATGAACAGTGGACAGGTGCAAGGGGCAGCTACTTTAGGGTGGAGTCGGAATCAGAGTCAGTAAAAATTTCTTTGACTTTGACTCCTTTATGAGATTGATTCTCCTGTAAAGTACTTGGGCAAGTGTTGCCACTTCATGGGAAATTTGGACAAATTTGTGGAAGAAATTAGCTTTTGTGGGAGCTCTTGTCAGAGGATATTTCAAGCAAGCAATTTGTGGGAAATTTTTGTAGGAATATTGATTTAACATGGATTTTTTTGTTGTTGTTCCTGAGGATGCCTGGCCGAACAGCCCTGAGACAGGCCATGGCCTGGACCAGGTTTTCCCACAAGGTCTTCATGGAGTGTATGTTGTGTAGTTGATGTGTGTGTATTTGCAGTGCAGACTTCTGTAATATATCTGATTGTGTGGGATGATGCATTGCATTCTGGATGGGCATCCGCAATGTACCCCCATTCAATCTCTTCTGATAGCTCAGAAGAGCTGGCCAAGTAGACTCTGTCCTCATGGGGTAGAGAGGATTTAGGAGGGTGGATGTTTGGAGGCCGTGCAAGCAGCTGAGTATTGTCTTTGAGTGACTGGATGGACCAGTAGGTGATCTGGGTGCGAATATGCTTCTGGAAATAGTGTGAGTGAGTGGTTACCTGTTAGTCAGAGTATGTCAGGGATGTGCAATGTCATCGTGGTTGTTCAATATTTATATAGATGGTGTAGTAAGAGAATTAAATGCAATAATGTTAGGTAGAGGTCTCAGCTTGATGAATGCTAATCAGAGAGTAGAGTTTCAATCAGCTCCTATTTGCAGATGATACTTTGTTTGGTTGCAGATTCAGAGGAGAAATTGTGTCAGCTGGTAGAGGAGTTTGGATGAGTGTAAAGGAGGAAATTGAAATTGAATGTTGCACTGAATGATGAACTGCTTGATTCAGAAACTGTGCTTAAAATTCTAATACGATCTAAAGAAAATGTTTATCCACTATTTTACTTAACCTTCATTTTTGTATATTTCTGCTTAAATTAGTAACAAATCTATACTATTGCAATGTAGAATTTCATCAGGATGACAATGCTGGCCTCAGTTTTACTTAATATCAAATAGTAGTGTCAGCAAATCGGGTAGGAGTGAGATGTGTGAAATCATCAGTTTTGGATCTTTCAGCCCAGTGAGATGGCTGCCAGCTTGGAGCGACAGTAACAACCAGGGTTGGGTCCAAGTGCAGGCAACTGTACTTAAGTCCAAGTCCAAGTACATGTCATTGTACTTAAGTAAAAGCACAAGTACAAGGTGACGGAGTGGAGAGTGGAGGATAACAGGAAATAAATGTATCTGGCCCTGTCTAGACGGTGTCTACAGTACGAACAAGTTCGCTATATACGGGGTTTCGTTCGTTAAGAAGTGTTCATACAGAGTTGTTACAGTAGGTAGTACTGTAGGTAGTAGGTAGCAAGTGGCGAGAGCACAAACACGACCAACCCTTCACAGTGAGAGCTAACTGTGGACTGAGTGGTGTGTGCATCGGCCCGTTCATGTTCAAACAAAGTGGAGAGTTCAGCTGGCTCACCCCATGCCTCGGATATAACGAACTTTGGTTCGTTATATCCGAAATTCGCTATAAGCGGGTTCGTTATATGGAGGTTTTACTGTACTTGTTTGTACTTGAATGTGGTATTTGGTATTTTTCAAGTACTTTAGGTCTAAGTACATGAACAAGAACAAGTAACATTTCAAACACCAAGTACAAGTACAAGTACAAGTACATGAAAATACGTACTAAGTCCAGGTACCAAGTACAAGTACATGTACTTGGACCCAACCCTGGTAACAACACCTGGAGCCGTGTATCCCGGAGCCAGACACACACTCTGGTCTTCAACTCTGGCCATTGTACATCATCATACAGCCCAGGTGCAAATGTACTAG
The DNA here is from genome assembly GCA_029783475.1 of Metacarcinus magister. NCBI lineage: Eukaryota > Metazoa > Arthropoda > Malacostraca > Decapoda > Cancridae > Metacarcinus > Metacarcinus magister. Next base: position 14,055,380 of record JAPQNM010000022.1, read on the forward strand.
GGTACGCATTTTGAACTTGGTAATTATATTTAGCCCTGTTTGAATGTTGTATAATTGGATTTTAGATCTTGAAAATTGAAATTGGACCCTAATTTACTCAGCTCGTACTATTGGTTTCTTGTATACCAAATGCTCATATAACAGAATCCCCCTGTAATTAATAACTAATTGCAAATTAAACTTTAAAAGAGCTTAAGCCATTTCATTCAATTGTGTTTGGGTTCCTTAGTGGAACTTTAATTAGTGAATATCTTAGCTTTTTGTACATCATCATATCCACAGTGAATAACAGCAATGCCAAAACATTTACTTTAACATTTCTTACCTATGCCATGTTTTGTCAGAGTTTGACCTTGAAGGTGGGTTGCGTTATCTTACCATTCGTAACCTAAAATTTTGCTCCTCCGACAAAAAGTTTTATAAGTAATTTCTATATCTAATTTGATCATCCAAGGTTACAAAAATCAAAATTGAGGCACCTAAAAGATTTGAAATCATGGAGACAGTGGAGCGTTGTGCAGAGATTAGTTTCAGAGGTAAACGTCAACCATGCATATCCTGCTACTGCTATCCTTCCCATCCTCCAACCCTACAAACCCAACTCATATTCTTATGTTAGTCTAAATTCCTTTTTTCACCGTCCTGTACTATATTCAAGTTGTGGGCACATTAAACTAATAGGGTATATTGCAAAACCTTGTCACCCACAACGGTTACATTTTGGAAGGCTATCATGAATAGCATAATTAACTTTAAATGGGAAAAATAGGGTTACATTCCAACACCCTCTTGACCTCAAAAATTTGCCACGAATACAAAGCTTTACATTCACAATTACCTTATATGGACATTATATGGTGCCTACAAAGACATTCTAACCAATCTCAAAATGAAAGCTTACACTAAGCCTCCATCATTCTAATCATCTTTTTTGTTAGTCTATGTGCAAGAAAAACCTGCTTGTATTAAATAGTGAAGAGTGTGATACTCTATGGTTGTAAAATTTGCTTGTTATATATGGTTAATACATGAATGTACAATAGTGAGACTGGTGAGGTGGATATGTAATGCTACTTTGGGTACCTAGGGAAACCTAGGGAAGGTAAACTGTGGAAACTCGGATGTCACAGTGGCCCTGTGTCTCGATGTAATGGATTAATTTCCACCACAGGCTCAAAGACCAATGTGATGGGAGATGAGTGCCCGCAGCTACGCACAGCTACAGCGTGTGCCCCACTTTACCTTGAGAAGATGCAAATTGCATAGACTTGGCCATATAGAAAAGAACCACGAAAATTACTGCAAAATATGTTTTAAACTGTGGGATTTAATTGTCATAGTTTATGATGGTTTTAAATCATGTGGCAAAGCACCTTCATCACTCACTTGTGCAAAACCATAAAAATGTCAATATTACATACCTTTGGTTGGGGTGGCAGTGGTGCTCAGGTCAAGGCCAGGTGTGATTTCAGTATCTGGAGAAATTCTATTCCTAAAGCGCAGTGGGCTGGTTCGGTGCATAGCCTGCAAGTAATTTGGATTTAGTATAGAGCAATCAAAAACAATTTATTATTCTTTTTATAAGTAAGAGAGGCTGGCCAAGAGCTAAAAACTATAGCTACCTCAAGGGTGAGGCATATTGTTCTTACACAGAATATAAATATAGACTATACCTACTTGACCAACATAATGATTGGTTGTTAGACTTGCCAGCTAAGGGTCTGGGACTGGCAATAGTGTGGCCATGACAAAAGATCACACACCCATACATTGCTGATACAAATCCAAGACTGGTATGTGCATGCGTGGATTACTTTGACAAGAAAGTTGTGCATCTTATTCATTCCACACAATATTTGTCAACCATCACTTGCATAACCATGTGTTTCTGATGCACATAAGAATAAATTGCTGGAAATAGGTTCGTCACACAATTCTGAATTCACATTATCTGAATACGTATGAAGAAAATAAATTTCACTCTAGAATTTTCATTATCACTTTAACTATTAGCTATACTACTTTTATTACAATTTACTACTGGCAATATGTTTGAATTTCATTAAACCAACAGAAGTAACAAAGATAAATACACTCAACTCTCAGCTATCATGCATTCTGCTATCACGTTTTACTGCATCAAACCAACCTATACGTATTGCTGCAAAACATTGTTATCATGTAGCAAGTTTGTGCTATTGTGCACATTTGTACAGTTGTATCATTGCGCAGACGTTGCTATTGTTCAATAAGGTCGTGTTATTACGCCGCAAGGTTTTCCTATCGTGCAGACTGTAGTCGGCTTACAAACCTCATGTGGTAGTATTGAAAAATGCATGGCACATTTACTTAATCAGAAGATATGAAAGAACAGATATGTACGAGTTACTGGGGATGGGAGACCAAGGGTTCCACTGTATCAATATTTGCATTTATCAAATGGGAAGGAATTTTAAGCTCAAAAGAGTCGTCAAGCAATAACTAGTAAAAGGTATGATTTCACTGTAGTTATGTTTTATTGAGCCTGGCACATCAGCAAAGAGTGGATTTACTTAGACCTTTCCTCATTCATGTAATGTTGATTTGAGTCTGGGAAGTCCATCAAATAAGATAACCAGGCAAGACAATCATCATTATCATATTTGACACCACACCTCCCTCTGGGCCCACCTCTACAAGGAATAGATGCCTTGAACATACATAACTTATTATATCATAATACACCTTTCCTCTATTAATTTACATACACAGTCATAAAAGATAAATACCTCCCTCTCAATTCTATCCCTTCATTCCTCTAAAAAATATTCTTGAAATTAATGGATTGATTGATTCTCTGAATAAGTTTAAACCATTTCACCTCCATTCTTCAACTTCACAGTTCACTTCAAAAGCCTTGTCTCTCTTACCATCACTTTTAAGGACCTCTCTTTATCATAAACTAATCCTCCTCTTCACTCTGGAGATTCTAAGGAAAGGCAGCTCTACAGTCATATTAATGGACACATTTCTACAATTGTATGAAAATAAGTGTGGAAATACCTCTAATCAATCTGTCCTTCAGTGAATTATGAAATGCCTAAATTTCCTGAGTTGATGTTTTCAGCATTTTGCATCCATCTTTCCAAAGACACAATACTGACCTTAAATATTGAATGTATTATATTTTCCATATTAACTTTTCTCTTAGGTTTGATAAAGCATTTTTCACAAGGTCTCTCATTCATTTATATTTCCATATTTATCATGGTACCATTCTAGTATTTACCTTTAATTCTATTTATTGCGATGCAAGATTTTTTGTCATTTCTGAGATTTACCTTACTCCTCTTTCCCCACCAACAAAAGTAATTGTGTAATTTATAAGTGAGTTAGGATAAGTTACATGCTAGATTAGGAAGACGAAACACAGTTTAGAAAACACATCCTTTTTACGTTACCATAGAATATATGCATCAAGTTACTAAGATTGTTGGTGGGGAAAGGAGGGGTTGTGTAAATCTCAGAAATGTTGTGACAAATGCCATAAAACGAAATCACCAAGAAAACAAATTTCAAATAATATTATAGTTTTGGGGCAAATGATAGAAATTCATAGCTATCATTATAGTAGCTACTCATTAAGTATCTACCACGTGATATAAGCAGGATTGATCAGCTTATTAATGTTTCCTGTCAGTGTCGAGTCCTCAGTAGTGGGTGTGCTTAGCATCTCCAAGGTTATAGTGATACTTATATCTTCTGCCCTACACAATGGATGCCACCTGGCTATGCAACCTTTATCTTTTTAATTCTGGGAATTAACTGATAATAATGTAACTTTTTCAAGGCATATCTAATGCCCACACTCTCCAGTACCACCTTTAGGTCATGTAGAAGCCATGACAGATGTTATAAAAAATATTAATGATCAAAGCAACTTCACACCTCTTGATTTTTTGTCTACATGGGTTAATTCCAGTCGAAAAGTATTTTGTTTGTAATCGATATAGCCAAATAAAAATTTAATGCTACAATAGTCATAAATTTAACTATGTTTGTTTTCAAACATCACACCTTATATCAATACCAGAGAATTCATGAGTATTAATATATATATATATATATATATATATATATATATATATATATATATATATATATATATATATATATATGTATATATACGCAGTATTTGTGCTCATTTCTATTTCAATAAAAATATGCAGTTTGGATAGAGTCCAAGTTGTACAGCATTGCTTGTAGTAGGTGTAGTAAGCTGTTACATTGTTTTTTCCTCACTCTTTCCAATACAGTCTACTATGTATGACTTTAAATGACCAAACAAATATTTTGCCACAATACTGTATTTTATTGCCACGAAAGCCACAGTAGATACACAATCATATCCATTATCAATGCACCACGACATGCTTCCTTTCCCAATGACTGCAGCCAACACATACCTCAAAGTTTGACAGATGATGAATCCATGATAGCATGTAATTAGCTGATCAAACACACTTCTATGACACATAACCACTAGTATCTCCTTACTTTTACGAAAAATGGCATATCTCAACACCACAATTAGAGCAACGAATCAGGCAGATGGTGGCACCACCTTGAATAAAAACACTACTTTTGTCACTGATCAGGGCCAGGTGGCTCAGTGGTACAGTGCTCAGCTCGTGGCCTAAAGGTTTCGAGTCCAATTTTTGTTAGCCCTAGCAGAGCTATATGGTCTTATCTAACTAGCTCGGAGAGATTTTTTAAATCACCTTCGTCACTGATATAAGTATTTCACAAAACAATGAGACTGAACTGTGTCATGAACATCAAATCACTGCTCTCACTACATTAACCCAATAGTCACAATATTTTGTTTTCACTTTTAGTTAAAGCGCACATTCTCCCATACCTATGGTATCATGCATAACATTGTGAGGGCCAATGAGGTCCTGATAATCCCATAAAGAAGTGACAGGTGAGTTGTAAGGATCCAAAGGGCACCTGTAGACCCAGGTAATCAGTGTGACACAGGTGGGTCCTCTGTAAGATTCATGTATCTCAAGGAGGAGTGAATATCAAAATTAAGAATACAGGGAGGAAAATGAGCATAGAGTGAGAAGCACGAAGGGCACCTGAGGCCCTATACACCCCAATGGTCCACACCTGGACTGGCACCGTGGCTCTGAGGGGGCTGGGGCGGCGGCTGCTCCTGGCCTCCCGCTCCCCGGCCCCAGCACCCGACATGGCTACTCAAGGGCGTCTCGGGGTCCCAAGGAGGACACTGATGAGCCCCGCAGGAGGCCACTTGGAGGGCGCTACGGGAGCTCACAACTCGGGTCAGAGGTAAACACTTTCAGCTGCTGGCGCGTCACGTGACTGTACTCTGCTTGGGGATTGGAGCACAAGTTTAAGGACGTCAGTTTGAAAAGAGGCCGCGAAAAAGGAAATTATCTTGAAGAGTTACTGATATATTTGGCGGAAAAAGTACGTTGAAGACTTCTATTATGCTTTTTTCAAGAGAAGCTTGTTACCTTGATTCCTTTTAAACTGATTTTCCACGACACATACCTAGATAAATGTGTGTTGTTATAGATGAACACAAGTGGTATGATTCTGCACAATCTACTATATTGGTGGACTCAAAATATAAACTACATATACACATTTAATACTTGGACGGATTGTCGCTGCAAGTTTGTGTTTGATATGTTAGATCTTTAGTTTCAGTATGTATTACTGATTTTGCAGCTTCCGCTGTTGGTGGCATCTGAGGATCACATTGCAAATGTTGTCAAGCTGTGCTTTAGAAGCAGAACGTTTTAACTCTACGGCAGTAGTTCTCAATCATTTGGCTTAAGACTGTTTCTGGCCAATAAACTGTATAGTAGTAATGTTAACTTTAATCGAGCGTTTATAGTGATTGTGTAGGTACACGAGAAGGACAGATGTGGATCGAACCCATGGCAGGACACTCAAGGTACGACTCTACTATTCGAGCCCGGTTCGTGGCCAATAGGTTGGTGTAATTTGATCCTAGCTCACAGAAGCTTCTTGGTGAGAGGCAAGGAAGAGATGTACAGATATGATCCTTGATGAGAGGGGTAGCTCTCTCATTAACCCTAGCATAGTTATAAGGTCTATTAGCTACCGTCTTTCGGGTATTATTTAATCTCCTTTTTACCATTCGAGCCATAATAATCATCATGGCTGAAGAGGATCTTGGTCAACCTTTACTTTCCTGCCATTACAAGGCTTACCTTTTCATATCCATGTAGTACGCTACTTCAGCGCACCCTTTGAGTCTCCCTTGCACGGGGATCTTTAGTATTTTCTTTGAGTAGCGTAAGCTATAGGTCTCTTCTGTGACGCAGTCAAATCCTTAATTGCTCTACATATGTAATTTTTTATTTTCTAAACATAATTTCGAAGAAGAAAACAAAATTGATGGTGTATGAGACATCAACGGACCGTTCAAACTTCAAAACCCTGTAATGATCATCCATCCCCTGGGATCACGTGCGTGATTCCTTTGGAGTTTTTTGTGATGGTTGTGAAAATATTTTCCAAAGGTCATTTTAGTGCCCTGAGGTGAGGGCTGCAAGAATACCACCACTGATTGCCCGGTGGCTCGTACAAGGTGAGCCAAAAGGGACGGAGCGAGGGGTCTGGGAAGCCCCTCCTCTGTATTCTCGCCTATGAAAAGACGGTGCAAAGGGGGTGAGGAGAGTAAAGTATCCCTGTACCCTAAATAATTACTTGGCTACCTCCTTTTACTGGGGATATAGGCCAGGTATGTAGATTAATATATCATTATTATTACTATTATCATTAGTATTTATAATTCTTATCATTATAATTGTTATCATAGTAGAACACTTTCATTGTTGTTCTTGTTGTTGCTTAGACTTACCTGGCAGAACAGCCCCGCCCTCCTCAGGTAGGTAATGACCTCAGGTGAAGGGGGTTGTGGTGGGGGTGTGGTCGGCAGGGTTTGTATCCACTGGGGGGGAGGATGGTCCCACGACGCCAAGGATCATATATCTGTATATAATCCTTGCACGACGCAGACGCCTCCACTCACACTTTCATTATATAGTATATATAGGTCTGCCATGCACCCACCCACCCATACACAACATACCTATTTGTTGTGCAGAGAACAATGGCTAACCCTCCACATTTGGGGGATTCCTTAGGATAGTTTGATTTAATTTCATGGTAAATTCACGAGTATATCCAGCATGACACTCCCATTCTCCATTGATAATACAAGAAAGTGAATCTTGTGTCCAGAAGTACAGTGTTAGCTGCCCTTCCTGTTTCTGAGTTCACTTCTAAGAACATTTCACTTGGAAAATATTTATTTCATGATGACTTTATCTTGCAGTCCTGAACAATACTGAAGAATGCATTGAAGAGCACATGTACGTGGAATTAAGAAGAGTTGTCCCATGAAATTATACCTTAGATACTTTAATAGTGTAGGTCAAATAAATTTGTTTATATTACCTTGATTTTAAAACACACTATAAAAGAGCTGTAACAATCAGAAGTAAAAGCATTCGGGAAAACTCTTTAGTACATACATTATGTATATACATCATCCCTTCAAAAACAACAGAAATTTGAGTTTATTTTGACCTCTATTCCATTGTGTTAAAGATGCTTATAAGGATGACTGCAGTACTGTAAATATTAATGGTCAGAGTGGGAAGGAGTTCTGAGGGTTGGTCTCCTCACTTGTCAAACCAACAGTCACATTACAAAGGTTTATTACAATATCACTATACATCACATGTTGCATGACACTGCAACACCTCTCGCCGCCATTCATACAGGAAAAAAATAACAACAACAAACAATTTGGCACACCTTGCGTGGCTTGACGTACGAGATATACTGTACAAAAAATCGATTATGTACACGGGGCGGGGAATGTACAAGAGCCATACTGTTAATCTAATATAGTACACTGTTCGGTCCACTGCTGTTGAGGTTTAGCACTCTCTTCAGTGAAACATTCTTTCGGCAAATTTGGATAGCAGGATCACTCTCTACACAATAATTACAAGACTATCAGTATCCATGAGAGAGATCTGGGTGATTCATACACTAATGATCTCATTACTAAGCACCATGACACCTGTTTGAGATGAATATTTTCTGGTCCTACAAGTGAGGGTGTGAACCTTTTGTTGCAGCTGCCTAAGCACAGGGCAGAGGTGAAGATGTGTGTTCTGAGGGTTCTGAGGGTTGAGGGTGAAGGCCAAGGAGGGATGTGACGGAGAAGGAATGTGAATGAAATACAGTATAGACAGAGAAGCTAGGTGAAGGGCACTAGGGTGAATGTTTTTCATACTGATATTTAAATACGATTAAAAAAGGAAATGAAAGATAGGACGTGAAACAGCCCCAATTCCACTTGAAGGTATGAGAGCTGACCACATGAAGCATAGTTTTCCTGGCTCAGGTTTAAGTTCAGTAGTCAAAAGGCATGACAATATTACAAGTACATGAAAATACAGTAAAACTTACATAAAAGTATATCAAATTTGGCCTCTGAGAATTCACATGACAAAGACTGACTTGCTCTGTTCCACAAAGGAGACAAAGACAGACTGTATTTGGCAACAGCAAACCGGAATCTAATATTAACAATCATAACAGTTTTGGCAACATGAACTCGAGTATCTTGTCAAAAATGGTCAATACACTTCTTACCACACACATATTCTATTTATATATTTGTATATATCCATGTATACTTTTATATAAATGTATATATACAAAATATATATATAACAATGTTTGATATTCACTGACAATGAAACATAGGGTGGTATGGGCTCTGATACAAGTTAACAGACAGATCTTGCATCACATACTGTCTCACAGTGTCACTGATTTCATCACTAAGGTTTGTCACTTTTTCTCTGTTCAGGTAAAGTTCTAGAGTGATGAACTTATTTCTTCACTTTCACAAGACCTCACGTTAGGACACAGCCCACTAATGTTCAGTCACTTTTCTGTACATAATCCTGGGCAATGCATATTAGTTGTTTCATCAACAAACAATGTGAACGTCCTCAGCTGGCCCAGAGCAGGGAGGCGCCGTGGGATGAACTAGAAGCGTAGTGACTTTACACCGTCATAAGAGTGTGGTGATGATAATGCCTGTCATGGTGAGGTGGGTGATCCTGGATTTCACTGTGGAAGCCTGAAGACCTTGGCATGGGTAAGGCTTCCCCATCTGAACTCTCCTTATTCCTATATCTGACCCCTTCACGGAGCCAGGCTCCTACCCAGTGGATACTGGGGAGGATTGCAAGGGATTCGGTTTCCAGGAAACCTGGGTTTCTTTTGTTCCTCCTTATAACCTTTAAGTTTTGGCGGCTGGTGACACAAGCCTCGCTCAGCTGCAGCCACCGCTATACATACTCCTCGTTGGGTTTGGGAGTACCCCTGGTGCTCACTCGTCCGTTGGTGGTGTTGTCTGGGAGCTCGGCAATGTCCTTGAACACACCCACCAGGCTCTCGAAATTGGGACCCCAGTTGAGTAGGTAATCCCATCCGAATGTGGAGCCGTTTGGGGGCTTGTACGAGCTCATGTTGCTCAGATCGTCGTCGGACGCCACCAGGGTGCTGAGCGAGCCGCGAAAAGAATCAAAACCATCATAGTTTTTGGCTGATTCATTGTCGTGTTCGTTCTCATTATCCACCTCCGCCAGCTTGCTGAAAATCATGTTTCCCGGGCCAAAGTCACGGGTCACTTTCTCATAATTATTTTCATATTCAAACTCTGAGCAAGTAAATGAGTCATTACCAGACTCATCAGTAGAAGAATCTGGAGGCTCTAAGAGTTCGGTGTTGGTCTCAATCAGTTCTGCAAGTTTATCTTTCCTCTGGTTGTCCTCACTGGAGGAAGACACAGCATCCAGTGTTGAGACAAGGGATGAATTGCGAGGCCGCGTGTTGAGCCGCTCTATTTCCTCTGGGGTGAGGCCTAAGCTGACACTGCTATCATGTTTTTTCTTCTTGGTAGATTGAGATGATGCATGCATTGACCCAGAGGACTGAGACAGATGTGACACAGGTGAGTTAAGAGACCTCTCACTTGTAGACATAACATCCTTCACTCCTGGACCTTGTGAAGAGGCCAACAATGCCGTCTGCAGAGGCTTTCCACTGATGTCTTGTAAAGTGAGTATACGTGGTGTCTGCTGAGATAGTTCAGATGAAGGAGACAAACGGGCAAGGGGTGTTGTCGCCTGCATTTTGAGGACAGATGGTGATTCTCGTGGTGCCACTGGGTTGGGACTTTGCCTCATTAGGTTACGAGGACTCTCACGGTGTGGGGTGTTGGGAAAGTTGTGTGGGGAGTGACGGTGGTTGTGCTTGTGATAGCCAGGCACATGTGGATTGGTCTTATACTTGCGGACATTGCCATCTCTGTACCCTTTGTAGTGGTACACAATGTCTATGTCAGAGGGTGCAATGGATGAAGCATTTTCTAGGTCATAGTGTTCTGGTGCCTCAGAGTCTGGCATGTGGCCCAATCCAGCCATTGCATCACGATCCTGCAGTTGGGATTCATCCACACGCAGTGGTACACCCGGAGATTTGTTCATCACTTCCCGTTCAATAATGTCAGGCCTTTGCGGTCGTTCATGGTCCCTCTCCTTGTATTTTTTGGTGGCCAGCTCCTGAGAGAGGTGAGTGCGCAGGACATCATCAGTCATCTCAGCACTCTCCACATAGCCTGAGTCCTGTGGGGATCTTCCAGAGTCTGAGGAAGTATTGGCCAAGAGTGCTGACCCATTCTGCTTGACATGCACTCCACTCTTTTCTCTGCGTTGACGGCGTACACGGTACACAATGAATGACACCAGGATGGCGACCAGTAATAGGACAAAGAACACAATGACAAGAGTGATACCAATGGAGAGAGGGTCAGTGGAGGCAGCAGGACCAAGATCTGCTGCTGTACAATCAGTCACTAGGGCAACTCCACGTGCCACAGCCTCCAGCAGTGACCCTGTAGAGTTGAGTGGCTGGACCTCCCCATCCACGCTGAAGGTTGACATGCAGCCCACAAATCCTGTGAAAAGAATGAGGTTAATATTACTGCAACTCTGACCACTATCATGAATACCAGCAAGGATGAAGTTTTCTTGCCTACATTGAAATTGTACTATTCACTTTTATTTTAGGTGAATTGATTACTTAAAGGGAAATATATTTGGTTCCATTAATGAAAACAGTTATGAAAAAAATTAGTAAAATGAGATATGACAGAAATTAACATCTCTCCAGAAAGTGTTTGTTTTTTTAAATATGAAAGATTTGAAAGGCAAACAAAATTCTGATCTGCCTCAGCAAATTATAACAATTTAAATCATATTTTATCATATTTCTACCACTTTTAATTATTCCATTTATTCCTATTTATTCTTTCCAAGACAGATTTTGTTTATTTTCACTCCATGCTATACTATTCTTCCCAAACATGAAAAATATTCATCCATTTCCTCGTCTTCCTGTTATACCAAAATCTCTTATTTTTCTACTTATATCAATCAGTATTTAATTTTCATTAAACAAAATTTTCTTCGCTCATCATTCTCTTCTCCTCTAGGGACCTAGGAGCCAAGTGAGAGGAATGTATGTGTACTATATATGCATGGAGGTGTGAGTGCGTGTCTTGTCTTGGTTACGTCCTTTTAGGAGAATGTCAGCCAGGTATATAAATATATATATTTAACATTATTGGGTTTATTTTCTATTCATATTTTCCTTTGACATATTTGCTATTTGAGATTCACTGACTGCTGTAAAGGAAAACTTATTCCAAAATATGGATCGAGGATAAGATGGCCAGATGTGAGGGAATGATAACTCACCAACAGGAGTGTAGGGCAGTTGGCCAGAAAAGCGAGGGGCAGCACCCAATGTGAGGGAGGTGAGGTAGGCATCGAGGAAGTCATGAATGTAGGGTAGATCCAGCTCATCACCAACAGGTACACCATCCAGTACCAGTCTGAAGGTGGACTGGGCAGCCAGCAGTGTGAGATTATGCCATGCCCCATCACTCACAGAAACTTCTGGAATGGTCATGTTAATGGGCTGGTTAGCACCCAGCTTGGAGGTGTACTGTAGCCTTCCTCCACGTACTTCCACCAGCGTGAAGTCATTGTTGGTGGCTGAATGCAGCAAGAGTCCATCTTCCATCCTGGTGCGGAAGCTAAAGGAAAGACTCTTAGGAGGTGGGGGTGACACTTGACGACGGTGACGGGCACGGACTTCTCGTGACCATCGGGAGTGCTGCTCATAAAGCCGTGGTAGGAGCTGGCGGCGGCGGTGTTGTTCTGTTATAAGGAATTCTATATAGGCACCACGAGTGAAGGAGGCAGGGCGAAGGGATGCTTCACAGTCTGGTGCTACCAGGCCATTGGTACAGCGACACATGTGAGTGGACCAGCGGTCAAGGCAGGTGGCCCCCTCGCCACATGGGTTCCCTGCACATACATCAGCCACTCGTTCACATGTGTCAGAGATCCCTCGAGCCTGAAAAAATACCATCCTTTGTTAGCTACAGAAAGGAAAATACTATAAAAAGTCATGGTAAAGTGGCTTAGTTAGAAGCATATTGAAAGGGAAGTTTACTTATGATATACAGTAAATTATTTGCAGTAAGCAGCATATGCTCTCATTTTTATAAACAAATGATCATTGCCTGCAAACAAATAAAGAAATTAAATAAAAAGTAAGTTAAAATTATATTATAATAATGGTGAATTAATCTAATAATTATATTTGCTAAATTACCTACATTAAAAGAGGATAGTATGTTGCTATTAAAGTGTAAATGCTGGAAGAATTAAAAGACTGAAATGTTTTCAATCTATATACCAGGAAGATGGAAAGAGTTACTTAAGTAATAAAACTAGTTATGTATACTTATATGGCAGTAACTTACCTGGATGGGACCGGTGAGATTCAGTGGTCGACCATTTATAGAAACTGTCTGGATGCATCCAATAAAGTCATCAGCAAGAACTTGGCCAGGCCGCTCTTGCAGGGGGTCTACTGTCATCACTCCACCCAAGTACATGGGCTCATTGTTGAAGTTGAGTGTCCTGCAAACCATGAGGTGATATGTATAAGATAGCTGATCATTACTACAAAAGCCTTAGGAATCATATAATTCAGTCATTGTGCACTTCAATAAGAATGTTTGGCCATCAACTCACCCAGTGCGTGCTGTGTCATCACTGTAGCAGGTGCCATCGTTGGAGCGACATTGATCACAAGTCTCACCATTGTGGGTGCAGGCAGCCACACTAAGGGAGATGACCCGCCCATTGCGAGTTGCTGTCAGTTTGTACCACTTGCCATCTGACACTGCTTTCTGCACTTGGATCCTGGAGATGGCTGTTCTTGCTCCACCAAAGCTAAATCGAGGCTGTCCACCTTTCAGCTCAATGGCCACAAAGTCAGAACGACCACCAGTTTGGAGGCCATAATTATAGACAAGAAGTGCATCAGGTTTGTTGGTAGAGAAGGTGATGGAGATGTCATTTGTAGTGGAGTCCAACGTAGGGAAAGTCATGTAGGAGAGTTCACTGAAGCTAAAGGTAGATTTTTCACAATGGGTACCATAAAAGTTGATTCTACAGGAGCAATGATAGCCAGGCTTCAGGGAAATACAAGAACCTCCATTGAGACAGGGGTTGGGACGGCAGGACTCACTGGCCAATTCGCACTGGTTCCCTCGGTATCCTGGTCGACACAGACAGAAGAAACCACCTTCCAGTGTTGTTTGACATGAACCTCCATTGCGGCATGGGTTGTCATCACAGGCATTGGTCTTATCAAATTCACACTGTGGCCCTTGACGTGTAGGTGGACAGGTACACATGAAATGGAAACCCTTTCTGGCACAGGTACCACCATACTGACAAGGGTTAGGAGAACACGGGTCTTGGCGCAGTTCACAGCGTGATCCTGTGAAACCCTGACGACATCTACATGACACATCATGGCGAATGAGGGATGATGTAAAAATAAAGCTGGGAGAATCTGTGATCTCTGTATCTCCATAAGCATGAATGCCATGTGAACACTCACCACCATTTTTACAAGGTGTGTCACTGCAAGGGTTATAGTCCACAATCAGTTGTAGTCCTTGTAAAGATTGGGTCAAGCTGGGTTCCTCCACTGCGAGTTTACGAGTCACTTCAGTTGGCTGTAGGAAGGCGCTGCCACCTGGAGAGGCCACTGAGAGGGTCAAATCGGTGTGGGAGTCAACATCCAGCATAGAGTAGATGCGTACTTGACCACCCGCAAACATAGGTACCAATGTGTCTACAAAAGGCTTGTAGTATAAACGAAGGAAGCGTTCTGCTGTAACATTCAGCAATCTTAGTGTTAGACTATTGTCCAAAGTACTATTGTCAAAAGATTCAAATTGAAGAGTAACCTTGGAGGTGACATCTGGGTGTTTGCCATCGTTGCCTGAAACACTCAATGTGTATGTGTGGTCCCTTGGAACTCCAACAGCATGGAGGTTGCAAGCATTAGGGATAGAGAAGATGGCAGCATCTTCAGTCAGAATCTCACAGAAATACTGACCAGCTGTATCAGCATCATTGGGATGGACATCAGCCACTTTGCCTCCAGGAAAGACTCCCTGGAAAGTCTGTACCTTGACTGTGACAGTACGTGGTGTGGAAGGAGAGTCATTCTTGTCCACTACAATAATGGAAACTGGGTACTCAGACTTCATCTTAGGTTTGCCACTATCTTCCACCTCAATACGGAAGGTAAGTTTTGGTGTTGTTTCACGGTCAATGCTGCGGGTAGTCTTGACCTCCCCTGTAGCTTGATCTACTGTGAAGAATTCACGGTGTTCACCACCCACGATGTAGTATGTGAAAGGCTGCGTGTTGGGGGACAGGTCTGGATCAGTTGCACTAAGAGTCATCACTGAGGTCATGGCTGGTTCATTCTCTCCTACATAGCCCACAATATTAGGGGGATCAAACTGTGGACCGTTGTCATTCACATCATCCAAGATGACACGGACTAGTGTGGTGCCAGTCTGTGGTGGTGACCCGTTGTCAATGGCCCCCACTGTTAAGTTATACACTTGGATGGTCTCACGGTCTAGCTGGGCTGTTGTTTCAATAACGCCACTCTGTGGGTCCACTTTGAATACCTGGCCCAAGTTTCCACCAATGATGGAGTATGTGAACTGGTTGTTCTGTGGCTGCACATCAGAATCCACTGCTGTTACAGTAAGTACAAGTGTGCCCACCAGTGCACCCTCAGAGAGGCGGGTCTCAAACAAAGGCTGAGAGAATACTGGTGGGTCATTGCCATCCTGGATGGAAATGGTGATCTGCGCTTCATCAGTGTCATTTCCACGTATGCTGCCAGCATTCTTAGCCATTACAGTGAGCACCACTCTGTTCTGGCTCTCCCGGTCAAGACTACGCGCCACTGTAATGACACCTGTGGTGGGCTGAATGAGGAAACCACGATCATTGCTTGCACCCACAAGAAGATAATACACCATTCCATCTTCTCCCTTGTCTTCATCTGTGGCCTGAATGGCACCTACTGATGTGCCTATCTGAGCAGACTCTGACACAGTAAATTGGAACACTGACTGGATAAAGCGGGGGAAGAACTCATTCCGGCCTGTCACATGCACCACAAGGGTGGTGGAACCCCACTGAGATGAATCGGGGTTGGCAGCACGAACATCCAGCACATACTGGCTCTTTTCTTCATAGTCAAATACACGCTTGGAGGTGACCACACCTGTATCAGGATCTACAGAAAAGTATTCCTTCCCATCTCCTCCTACCAGTGAGTACTTGATCACAGCATTCTTTGTCAAGTCTATATCAGTAGCATTCAGCTTAAACACTGTTGTACCAGCATTGGCATTTTCAGCAATATAAGCATCATATTGATCTTGGGTGAATCTGGGTGGGTTGTCATTGATGTCAGTGAGCACAACTGTGAGAACGGCTGTTGAATAGAGAGGCTGAAAGGCCAAATCGCGTGCAGTGACGTTGAGGCTGTATTCCTGTACAGAGTCATAATCCAGTGGGTGCATGATGGTCACATCTCCATTGCTTTTATCAATACCAAACTTGCCTGCTTCATTGCCACTTGTGATGGAGTAGCGCACAATTCCATTTGGACCCTTGTCACCATCCTTGGCTAGCAGTGAGCCAATGGTGTTACCCAATGGCTCATTCTCCAGGACACTGAACTGATAGCTGAGTGCCTGAAATTCTGGTGAATGCTTGTTTTCACCAGTCACCACTAGTGTGACAAGCACCTCATCTTGCAGTGGGGGCACACCACGGTCCAAGGCACGCACCAAAAGCACAAATTGAGTGTCCACTCGACCCTGCAGCTGCCGTGCTACAGTGATCCATCCTGTCTTTTGTTCTAGCAAAAAGAAGTCAGTGCCATTGCCACCAACTTTTTGGTATTCAATTTCAGCATTGATGCCAAAGTCATGTTCATCAATGGCCTCCAGTTGGATGATAGACTGTCCAATTGCAGAGTTCTCAGGAACAGGTGTAAAGTAGCGGTCTTGCAAGAACTTTGGTGGATTGTTGTTTGCATCCACTACGTTTATCTCAACTGAGCTCTCTGAGGACATGGGTGGTTTCCCATTATCTGTAGCAACCACCACCAGCTGATATTGATTCTCTGGTGAGGGGCCCTTCAGTGTGTGCTTATACTGTAGTGCTTGTTTGGAGAAAACGTCACCACTTGCAGGATCTACACTGAAGAAATCTGAAGGGAACTTGAGTGAGTACGAAATGATGCTGTTGGGACCTTGCTTATCACGATCTGTAGCTGAAACTTGACCCACAAAAGCTACATTCCTTTGCAGTTCTGGGAAATTGAAGACATAGTAGCTCTGTTCAAATTCTGGGGCATTATCATTCTCATCCTGTACAGTGATGGTGAGTGGTGTTTCTGCACGCCATGAACCATCCACAGCAGACACTTTCAAAAGATATTCATCATTAAGCTCCCGATCAATGGCTCGAGCCACTGTCACATTGCCACTCACAGAGTCAATGTAGAACTTGCCACCAGGGTTTTCAGTAAAACTGTAAGTTGCATTAGCATTCTCACCAATGTCCTTGTCACTTGAGGTTACCTGGATTACAAATGTCCCCACTTCAGCATTCTCCGTCACATTCACACTGAATAAACGGGTAAAACGTGGTGGGTTATCATTTTTGTCCTGGACAGTAACGACTACCATGGCAGTGCCTGTTTGGGCTGGAGTCCCTTTGTCCACAGCCTCTACTGTTAAGGTGTACACTTCCACTTCCTCTCGATCCAGTTGCATCTTGGTGTAGATACGGCCAGTCTCAGCATCCAGTGTGAAAGCTTCAGCAGCTGGTGAATCTCGCCGAAGTTGGTAGACAACCTCAGCATTGGTGCCAGAGTCTCTGTCAGTGGCAGTGACAGTAGCCACTAACTGGGGTGGATACTGTGCTTCTAGGATGCTGGCATTGTACACTGATTGTGAAAACACAGGTGCATTATCATTGTAGTCATTTACATTAACTACAAGTTGAGTTACAGAAGCAAGAGGTGGGTCATCAGTATCGTGGGCAGCCACCCACACTTCATAACGTGATGCTGTTTCAAAGTCCAGACCAAACTGGGAGATGCGTAGTTCACCAGTGTTCTCATCTACAACAAAGGCCTGGCCCACATTGCCACCAGCAATGCTGAAGTGAACAGCACCCTTGGGACCAGCCTTAGGAGATGTAGCAGCAAGGGTTGTCACCAAGTCCCCTCGTGCTGCTTCACTGAAGCTGAAGGTTTTCTCGAGTGGCTCAAACACAGGGAATAGGTTGTTGGGTTTGAGGTGGACCTGCAGGGTGGCTGTAGTGGAGAGTGGTGTATCTCCAGAGTCAGTTGCAAGAACCTCCAATTGGTATTCCTCTTCCCCTGTCAGTGCTGTTGATGCCTTGATGACACCGGTTTCCTGGTTCATGTAGAATTTGTCTGCATCATTGCCTGAGAGGTAGTAGGTGACCCGTCCATTTGCACCATCATCAGGATCCAAGGCCTCGCTCCCAAACACAAAGTTTCCTGCAATGGAACATGGTCATGTTTTATGGCTTGTTTGGTTTAACTTAAATAAATAAATCATTTACCTGAACTCTCATGAAATATGGAAGTGTAGTGTTATTTGAATATTCTAAAAACATAAACCGTAATAAAGTAACTTAGTTGTACATAATGCTGTCTAAACACTTAGCTATTATTCAATATCATCACTAGTTGAGTAGTTAGATGGTTAAACTAGCAACCCTCTGGTCTTGGGTTTGATTCCCAAGATGTACTCTGAGTATTGAGAAACTCATTTTTAATTTGCTTCTTTCCATTTGATTTGTTATGTTTTCTAAAGTATGGGTGTTACCTTCGTGATCTACAGTGTAACGAACCAAAAAAAGTGTTGATGTTACAATATAGTGTAAGGTATTTGCCCCTGTCCTGAAGAGAAAATATTTAGGCTCAAGCTACACCATCAAAATCCAGTTGTGAGAGGAACCCCATCAACTAATCTCAGGGAAAGACATAAGTATGCAGTGACTCCATTGTACATAAGGCATTGTACATCTAGCCAGCATGCCATATTAGTAGTATCACTTTCAGTTCAGTTGGTTCCAAGTTGGACGCAAAATATGTACAGCCGATAATTTTTAGAACTCTTAACTTCCCAGATTAATCAGTTTTTTTTCTTTCAATGACGTACACTATTAAATGATAAGAAAAATGATAACAATGCAAGGAAACTGAACAAATTATGAGCAAAACAATTAGAGAAAATAGACCTATGGCATGAATGAAAGGCATTAACTATTATCGGACTAAGAATGTTGTGAGGTATGAGGAAGAGCCTGAAAAATGAAAGGTTACAGTTGAAGCATGAGAGGGGAGACACCCACCTGGAGCCATGGGGTCTGGCACATGGATTAAGTACTGGCTCTGGGTGAAGGTTGGTGCATTGTCATTGTCATCTGTCACAGTCACCATAACCTGCAAGTCATAAAGCACTTTGTTACCACAATGTCAAAATTGCCAGGTTAAATTACTGTGGAATGAATCATTGTTATAAGAATGTAAGATACTTAATATCAGCACATCTTTATATATATATATATATATATATATATATATATATATATATATATATATATATATCACCTTCGGGGAAAATTCCTCTAAATGCGTTGTTTAGTAAAATAATATTATGGATTATCACATCAGTTGCAGTCACTGTTATTCTGGTGGTGCTATTTTTAATAATCTACTATGTATTCTGTTGGTACAGGCATGAACTTGAATAATTTAACTACTATTGGAGAAAACCCAACTAGATACATACACATACATATACATAATACATATACATTTATACTGCTGCTAAAATTTTAAAATTGCATATTCAAGCTGCTACTGAAGGCATTCAATCACTATTGTAGTCACCCAGCTAGACACTTATACTACTTACTAGTATAAGTGAAGATATTCAACTATGTGCCTCCAGTAATAGTAACTACTACTGCAGGCACATAGTTGAATATCCACCAGAAAACCTAGCCGAAAACAGTGTTACAGGGGCAGTGTCTCACCTGTGTAGTGGCTGAGCGGGCTTCAGTGAGGGAGGAGTCCTGAGCCTGTAGCACCAGCATGTACTGAGCCACCTTCTCACGATCCAGACGAGCCACTGTGCGTATGATGCCAGTCCATTCCTCTACCATAAACACTCCAGACGGTCCCTCTATCAATGAATACCTGGTGGAAACATAAGTTGCTAAGTTGCTAGGCTGTGGCAGGGATTGAGTGTGGGGGAAGTGTGTGAAGGACTTTATGAAACAGAGGTTGAATGTGGGTTAAAAGGATAATTAGCTGCGGGGCCGGGATGGGTGTGGTGTATTGGAGTCCTGTGTCATGAGGAAAGAAGATTGATAAGTTATTCTTTCTGTACACCTTGTATCCTTCTTCTTGCTCTCTATTTTTAATTTAAAACAATCACTCACTTCATTACTAATTCTTAAATTCATTGTAAAATACTCACAGTTCACCACCTTCCACTCTATTTACATTTGATTTAACACAACTGCCTTTTACAACAGCCTCATACTTTACTTACATAATCAACTTATTTCTTCACACAAAATGTCCACCTGTTCCTGACACAATAATATCTCCATTTTCACACTTCAACTTTCCCCTTCCTCACAAACCATCACTCCTCCCTTGTTCAAACACCTCCATTTCCCCATCCTTTATGCACAGGGCTGGTCCAAGCCTATATGGGGCCCTAAGCAGGATTTGATTCGCGGGGGGGGGGACTCCTATTATTCTTATTAGGGCTCCTCAAGAGCTTGTGGGCCTCTCTCAGGATAGGGATACCTTAGGATTGGATACTCCCAGGAGATTGTGGCATTGGGAGGTCCCTAAGAGCTTCGGGGCACTAAGCAGCCACATTAACTCCTTAACTTCCTTACCTTATTTTCCCTTACTCCCCTTCCTTACATACCATTTCCCGTCAAGGGCATACACTCACCTAATCTTTGCATTGGTTCCAGAGTCCATATCGGTAGCGGCGACGGCAACCACCTGGGTATCGGGATGCACAGATTCGCTCACCTCTGCCTTGTACACATCATTCTCAAACCTTGGGGCGTGGTCGTTCTCGTCCTGCACCAGCACTGAGATAGTTCCCGTGCCAGTGAGCCGCGGTGTACCTGCAGAAGGGATAGAGGATTCAGATTTGAGTGTGTGGAAGGTGAAATGAGGTTGGGCTGCACCCTCTAAAGGACTCAAGGCCCTGTAGTCACACCCTTTCCCCTGTGAACGTGCCTGCTGCGAGGATAGTTTTGCTTAATAAACATTTGATAACCAAACAGCAGACGCCTCCAACAGGGCGAAGATGGGATTAGTGTTGGCAGTGGTCATTGCTATGAAGTGCTACCATGTACTACCTCATGACGGGAATCCCTGCTAAAATAGAGCCACGATAACAGGTAAACTCCAAACCACTCACGATGCATGACTGACCAATGACTTGGGTTTTGGTATAACATTGGCGCTACATCCTCTAGATTCGAGTCTAGAGGCTGCTTGTTATTTGGATTTCTTGGTAATTGGATTTCAAGTTTGCCGGGCCAAGATAATAAGAATGGTGGTTCAGTGGTGAAATACAAAACTTCCTCTTCACCTAGATATTCTCATAAGTGAAGGTTATTGCTGGTTGTACGTCCTCTATTTCACCGATGAGAGAATATCGTTTCGATGAAATACCAGATAGGTTCAAGTATAAGTGTGTGTGTGTGTGGGGGGGGGGAGGAGAGGGGAGAGGAGAGAGGAGGGAGAGAGAGAGAGAGAGAGAGAGAGAGAGAGAGAGAGAGAGAGAGAGAGAGAGAGAGAGAGAGAGAGAGAGAGAGAGAGAGAGAGAGAGAGAGAGAGAGTTGACAGTTCCAAAGATTTATACAATAGTCGTGGGGTTAATTCGTGACCCTTAAAGTAAGAGCGGCGATTAAATGTTACTACGTATTCTACTTTCACTACAACAACAGCAGCAGCAGCAGTGGCATCAGAAATAGAACTTCTACCATTGGTACTACTATTACTACTGACAATACCAATAATAGCAATAATAGTAATAATAATAATAATAATAATTATTATTATTATTATAATGATGATAATAACAACCATAATAATAGTGATGATAATGATAATAATGATAATAATGATTATGATAATAATAACAATAAATGTGTTAGTAATTGCTTTGAGTTCTATCACAATGACGGAAATTTCCTCTTCCCGCATACTTATCATTCCTTGGCCTCACCGCCGCCAGCAGGACACCCACTGACGCTACAGTTCCTATGCCTGACCCATGTTCTTTCGCATCTCGTCAAGGTATATAACTGATGTGTCACGACCTACTCACAATTATAAATGACATCTTCTCATTAAATATTTTATGTGACACTGAAAGCGCCTCGGAGTAACTGAAATGGTAACAGGGAGACTTTGAGGGCGTACAAGTGCTCGTGACTCATGCCGGGACAAAGGAGGAAGTCAGAGTGTGACAAAATGTTTCTCCAGCCTCACTCATAACACATGAGACTTCCTAAAATAGATACAAGTTGGGAGACTAGATACTACATACACTATTTTCCATTGTAATATATAGGAACGTAGGAATGGAGAAAATACCCCATCTAACGCTTTCAGTGCTCCCGCCTGTTCCGTGAGCGTTTAATAAGTTCTTCATTCAGGATCATGAGATACAGTCACCACGTCTAGTTGACCACTGCTACCACCACTAAGTGTTATCCTCAAGAACTACTGTGGCGATTGAGCCTGGGTGGATGGCTTACAAAGTTGGTTGGGTGTGAGGCGCCCATCAGGGTTAAGTTTTGAGCTTGGGCCAGGACTGGGTAGGCAGGCTGGCAAGACTGGCAGTAAACAACGCCAGCACTACACCTTGCCATAAATCAATGGTCCCCAACACACACACACACACACACACACACACACACACACACACACACACACACACACACACACACACACACACACACACACACACACACACATACACACACACACAACAATACACACACATTTTTATAAGCTACATACTTTCAATTCATTCTTAAATCAGGAAGCTTCGAACAATGCTGTATTAGGTATTAAGTAGAATAATTATTTTCACTCTGAGAAAGAATCCCCTATTTTGCATATTAAGGCTTGGGGTTTATCATGGTGCTCACGTACAGATTGGTGACAACCGCCGTAAATCATTGACAACG
Source organism: Metacarcinus magister (assembly GCA_029783475.1). Taxonomy (NCBI): domain Eukaryota; kingdom Metazoa; phylum Arthropoda; class Malacostraca; order Decapoda; family Cancridae; genus Metacarcinus; species Metacarcinus magister. Next base: position 14,078,263 of record JAPQNM010000022.1, read on the forward strand.
GAGAAAATAAAGGAGTTTGATTGATTTATACTATAATGATTTATGGGCTACCAAGCGAACTCACCTAATTGACAGTGTATCTTTTGACGTTCTTGGATAAAAAAAAAAAAAATCACATCCAAAGTAAAGGAGAAAAAAAAAAAATCAGCTCAGTGCTGCAAGCTCTTTGTTTCATTTTCTCGCTGCACCATCTTCTCATTTCAGAATCAAGCTGTAATTCTACTTTTACTTTCAATTTACGCAATTACAGAGATTGTCTGAGCTCCGCCACACTGTCGAATGATGATGCAACGGCGTACGCCCTCGAGAAACAGCGACTTTAAGAATGTTCTCACGTGACGATGATAATGATGATGATGACGAAGAACGGTGATGATAGTGACGGAAGAGGCGATAGTGATAATGACTCCCATCACCTTGGTAAACATTTCTTATTTCATAACTGGGTGTGGTGGGAATGGGGAGGGAAAGGGGATAGGGAGAGAGAGAGAGAGAGAGAGGAAGGAAAAGGCTGATCACCCATACCCATCAGAGGCCGTTGAAGCTATTCCCTCCCCATCACCCCTTCCTTTCCTCTAGCCACCCCTCCCTACCTCCTCCTCACCCAACAAACGCCCTTAAACTCACCTCCCCTTCCCGCCCCCCAACCACCCGTACATCGATAAACATTCCACGGTACTTTCTACTGGACAGCTAAGTCATGCCGGGTGAGCTTCCTAGGGCCCTCTCTTGGTGCTACGATGATTTGTGATGGTGATAGTAGTAGTAGTAGTAGTA
>JAPQNM010000022.1:14081539-14093676 GCA_029783475.1 Metacarcinus magister
CCCGGTGCTTGACCAGTGGAGGCTCAGCGTGCTCTACCGGTCTACTCCTCATCTTCCTCTTCTTACTCCTTCTTCTCCTTCTCTTCCTCTCAACACTCTTCTTCCTTCGTCTATTGTTAATATTTTCTTCATCCTTTCATTCCTTCAACACGATTCTTCCAGATTTTTGTTTAGAAGGTTTATATATTGTGCTTGTCTGTGCAATTCTATATCATTATATGTAAATAACCTTGTTTTCCTTATCTTTCAGATGAGGAGCGTAGCGACGGCACCTGATTATTATTAGTAAACTTATTCTCTCTTCCCCGAGGATACACCAGCAGAAGTGGTAGTTTAGTATAGTATCTTCCTCTAATTTCATTCTTTACTATAAAATTTCCATGTCCTCGTTTTCTACAAGGTGCATAGTGTTCCCTTCTTACTGCTTTCTGCCAACACGTTTGAGGGGGGATGGGAGGAGGTTATAGGGGGGGTGGTGTCGGAGAAGTGTACGTTGTAATCAAATTCGTGAATGCGACGTGTATGTACATCGGGGCGGATACAAGACCAACACAGATTATCAAGCAATCACGTGAGACAGCATCAATGACATGATGACTTACAGTTTCACAGAATTCACAGACATGTAGTCGACAAACCCTTGGGTATATAATAGGTGAGCCAGACAAGTCGCAACCTGGTGTATGGTGTGTGCTTCCGTATGTAGGTTTTGAGAGGGGTCCAATATTGTTAAATATTCAACACTATCTTTTACGGTTGTGTATTTGGTAGAATAATCGCTCTCTCCTCCACAAACTCTCCTCTCTACCTCAAACTCTACGTCGTCCTCTTCTCTCTCTCTTCCTCTCATCTCCACCATCGTCTCCTCACCTCTTCTCTCTCTTCTCCTCTCTCTCTCTCATCCTCTCTCTCTCTCTCACTGCTCATGCTCCTAGTGTATTCGCACATTCTTCCTCCTCCCTCGCAGACGCGTCTCGTTTTTCCCTCCTTCATAGTGGAAAACAATGGAAACATCTTCCGCCTCCTCCTCCTCACCGCCTTCCTTCGTTCCCTTACTCCTGCCGACTTCCCCATCCTCCCACCTCCTCTTCTCCCCCCTCCATCCGTTCCCTCTTCCTACACTCACCCTCCCTTTATCTACCTCCTCCCCTCCCGGCTTCCCTCCCCTCTCCCTCCCTCCCTTCCTCACCCGGACTCCACGCTGCGTGCTGGCCAGGGAAATGTTTTCCTCTCCACTCTCAGATTCACACCCACTAGTCCCCGGAACCTAAAATGACCTGACTACAGTATCGGTCCTCCTATTTCGCTCCACCGAAATGCGTCCTGCTGCATTCTTGGCCTATCGCCGCTCCCTCAGTCCACAATCGATTCTTAACTCGCCGCATGTCACCACTCGTGCAGTCCCGACGCGCATCATTCGCCCCCACTTCCAGCCGCTCACTCTACTCCGGGTGCGGCATCAGGATTATACCCTCTGCGGCCCATTCCTCTCTTCTCACTCCTCCTCCCATCTCGTGCGCCATCCTCACCCTATACCTTATGAGTCCCTGTTTCACGGAAGGTGGTAAAGTCTCAAGAATACGCATAGGTATGAACATGGGAATACATAATTGATTCGCTGACAAAGATTTATACGCCTGTACTCAAGTCAGAATTCCCTCCCACTCCCCCACGCTTCCTCCTCTCCCTCTCCCCTCCCCCATCCTTCTTCCTCCCTCCCTCACTCCCCCCTCTCCCCTCTCCTCCCCCCTCCCTCTTCCCTCTCCCCTCCCCCCCCCTCCTCCACTCCCCCCTCCTCCTACTCTCCTCTCCCCCCCTCCTCCCTCCTCCCCCTATCCCTCGCCTCACACTCCCTCCTCCCCCCCCTCCTCACCCCCCCTCCTTCCCTCCTCCCCCTCCCGCCTCCTCCCACCCCTCCTCTGTCCTTCCTCCCCTCCTCCGTCGCTCCTCCCCCCCTCCCCCCCCCCTCCTCCCTTCACTCCCCTCTCCCTCCCTTTTCCCCCCCTTCCTTCCGCCCCACCCCCCCTCCTTCTCCCCTCCCTCCTCCCCCTCCTCCTCCTCCCTCCCTCCTCCTCTCGTCCTCTCCCCCCCCCCCCTTCCTCCCCCCCCTCATTCCCCCCCCCCCCTTCCCTTCCTCCGCCCCTGCCCCCGCCTCCTCCTCCCTCCTTCCATCCTCCCCCTCGCTCCCTCCCTCCATCGCTCCACCTCCAATCTCCCTTCCTCTCTCTCTCCCTCCATCCCTCCTTCCCTTCTCACTCCGTCCTCCCTCTTCGCTACTATCCTCCTCCTCTCGCTCTCCTGACTCCCTCCCTCTCTCCTCATCCCCTTCACTCTCTCTCCCCTCTCTGATCCCTCCTCCTCCTCTCCCCATCTGCTTCCTCCTCACTCCCTCCCTCCTCCTCTCCCCTCTCTCCTCCCTCCTCCCTTCTCTCCCTCCTCCGCCCCTCTCACCTCCACTCTCCATCCCCACCTCCTTCAGCACTCCATTCCTCCCTCTCCTCCTCCCCTCTCCCCCTCCTCTTCGCTCTCACTCCTCTCCCCCTCTCTCTCCTCCCCCTCGCATTTTTCCCTTTCTCCGCCGCTCTCCTCCCCCCTCTCCTCTCCTCCCCTCCCTCCTTCTCCCCACCCTAATTCCTCCCTCTCCTGTCTCACCCTTCTCCTGCTCTCCTCTCCTCGCTCTTCCCTCCTCCTGTCCCCCTCTCTCCTCTCCTCCTTTCCCCTCCCCTCCCTCTCCCTCCCGCCGTCCTCTCCCTCGCTCACTCCTCTTCTCTCTCTCTACCCCTCCCTCCTCTCCCCGCCTGCTCCCTCTCCCTCTCCTCGGTCTCCCTCATCCGCTCTCACTCGCCTCACTCCCCTCTCTCTCCCCTCCTTCCCCCTCAACCTCTCCTTCTCCAGTCCTCCCCTCCTTCTCTCTCCTCCCTCCTCCCCTCTCTCCTCCCCTCCTCCCTCCTCCCTCCCTCTCCCTCTCTCCTCTCCCTCTTCTCTCCTTCCCTCCCCTCCCTCCCCCTCCCTCCCTCCCTCCCTCTCCCCTCCTCCCTCCCTCCCTCTCTCCCTCTCCCCCTCCCCTCCCTCCCTCCCTTTCCCTCCCTCTCCCCTCCCTCCTCCCTCCCTCCCTCCTCCTCCCTCCTCCCTCCCTCCCTCCCCCCCTTCCTCGCCTCCTCTCCCCTCCCCCCTCCTCCCTCCCCTCCTCCCTCCTCCCTCCCCTCCCCCCTCCCCTCTCTCCTCTCTCCCTCCCTCCCTCCTCCCCTCCCCCCTCCCCCCCTCCCCCCTCCCCTCCCCCTCCCCCCTCTCCCTTTCCTCTCCCTCTCCCTCCCCCCCCTCCCCCCTCCCCCTCCTCCCTCCTCTCCCTCTCACTCTCTCTCCCTCCCCCCCACCCCCTTCCTCCCCCCTCTCCCTCCCCCCTCCCCTCACTCCCCCTCCCTTCTCCCCTCCCCTCTCTCCTTCCTCCTCCCTCTCCTCCTCCTCCCCTCTCCTCCCTCCTCCCTCCCCCCTCTCCTCTCCCTCCTCCCCTCCTCTCTCGCTCCCCCTCCCCCCCCCTCCCCCCCCCCTCCCTCCCCCCCTCCCCCCCTCCCCCTCCCTCTCTCCCCCCTCCCCTCCTCCCTCCCTCCCCTCCCCCCCCTCCCTCCCTCCCTCTCCCCTCCCCCCCCTCTCCTCCCCCCTCTCCCCTCCTCCCCTCTCCCCCCTCCTCTCCCTCTCCCTCCCTCTCTCTCTCCCCCTCCCCCTCCCCTCTCCCCCCTCTCTCCCCCCTCCCTCCTCTCCCCTCCCCTCTCTCCCCCCCCCCTCCCCCCCTCCCCCCCCTCCCCTCTCCCCCTCCCCCCCCCTCTCCTCCCCCCTCCCCCCCCCCCTCTCCCCCTCCCTCCCTCTCTCCCTCCTCTCCCCCTCTCTCCCTCCTCCCTCCTCTTCCCCCTTCCCCCCCTCTCCTCCCCCCCTCTCTCTTCCCCTTCCCCTCCTCCCCCTCCTCTCCCCTCTCTCTCTCCCCTCCTCCCTCTCTCTCCTCTCTCTCCCCCCTCTCCTCTCCCTCTCTCCCCCCTCCTCCTCCCCCTCCCCCCCCTCCCCCCCCTCCCCCTCCCCCCTGCTCCCCCTCCCTCCCCCCCCTCCTCCCCTCCCCCCTCGCTCCCCCTCTCCCTCCTCCCCTCCCCCTCTCCTCTCCCTCCCCCCCTCCCCTTCCTCCTCCTCCCCTCCCTCCTCCTCTCCCCCCTCTTCTCTCATCTCCTTCCCCCTCTTCCCCTCCCTCCTCCCCTCCTTCCCCTCTCCTCCCTCCTCTCCTCCCTCCCTCCCCCCCTCTCCCCCCTCCCCTCCCCTCTCTCTCTCCCTTCTCTCCTCTTCCCCTCCTCCCTCCTCCCTCTCCTTCCTCCCCTCCCCATCCTCCCCTTCACCTCTCTCTCTCTCCTCTCCCCCTCTCTTTCTCCCCTCCTCCTCTTCTCCTCTCCCTCTTCTCCCCTCTCCCCTCCCTCCCCCTCTCGCTTCCCCCTCCCTCCCTCCTCTCCTCTCCTCTCTCTCTCTCTCTCCTCCCCCTCTCCCCCTCCCCCTCCTCTCCCTTCCTCCTCACTCTCCTCCTCTCCCCCCTCCCCCTTCTCCCTCTCTCCCTCTCCCTCCCTCCCCCTCCCTCCCCTCTCCTCCCCCCGCCCTCTCCCTCCTTCCTCTTCCCTCCCCCCCCACTCCACCCCCCTTCCCCTCCCTCTCCTCCTCCCCCCCCCCCCTCCCCTCCCACCTCCTCCATCCCCCCTTCCTCCCGCCTCCCCTCCCCCATCCCCCCCCCCCCTCCCTCTCCCTCCTCCCCTTCTCCTTTCCTCCCTCCCCTCCTCCCCCTCCCGTTCCCTCCTCCCCCCCCCCCTCTCCTCCCTCCTTCCTCCTCCTTCCCTCGCTTCCCCTCCTCCCTCCCTCCCCTCCCTCTTCCCTTCCTCCCCTCCTCCCTCCCCCTCCCCCCCCCCTCCTCCCTCCCCCTCCCCCCCCCCTTCCCTCCCCCCACGTGTTCCTCCTCCCTCTCTATATCCCCCCAAGTCCTTTCGCCACCCTGCACACACTTGCCTCCCAAGCTCCGTTCCGCCCTGGCCTCCCCCCTAGACCCCGCTAGCTCCATTGTGAAGAGTTACATAACACAACACACACACAGCACACACACACATACACACCACACACACAAACACACAAGCATACATACTTGTTGGCAAAAGCAGCTTTACTGATATCTTTTTTTTCCGCTGTGATAGATTTGGTAAGGAATGTTTGTATTTATGTATGTATGTATGTATGTTGTATGTAATGTATTTATGTGTTTATGTATGTAGTGTATATGTATATTTGTATATATGTTGTGTGATTATGTATGTATGTATGTATGTATGTATTTATGTATGGTATGTGTGTGTGTGGTGTGTGGTGTGTGTGTGTGGTGTGTGTATTGTATGTATGTTGTATGGTTGTGTGTTTGTGGTGTGTGGTGTGTGTGTGTGTGTGTGTGTGTGTGTGTGTGTGTGTGTTGTGTGTGTGTGTGGTGTGTGTGTGTGTTTATGTGGTTGTGTGTGTGGGTGTGTGTGTGTGTGTGTGTGTGTGTGTTTGTGTGTGTGTGTGTGTGTGTTGTATGTATGTATGTTTGATAGAAAAGCAGTAGACAGGGGATGATGGTACATGGTGATGACCGACGCTGATGGTGATGATTGTGGCTGATAGCGGTAGTGATGGTGGAATGGAGAAGAGAAAGGTGGAGGGGTGGGTGAGGGATGGAGGAGGGGGGGGCGTTGGGCCTTGGAGGAGGCGGGTGGAGGGGCGTTGCGGGTAATCACCTCTTTCTGGCCTTCCTGAAAATTTTGTCATGACTACTGGGACCATTAAACGGTTGAAAAAAGTGACAGGTGAGGCCAGTAAGCTTAATTGAACCCCAAGACACAAACAGTTCAAATTGAGAGCTATGAGGAGGAGGAGGAGAGGAGGAGGACGACGAGGAACCGAGGACTACGGAGGAGGACGAGGAAGCGAGGAGGAGGACCAAACTACAACAGGAAATCACGTAATAATATAATAGAAGAATATAATATAAAGGTTAACCAAGAAGGAAGGAAAGGAGGAGGGATGTATTGTTGTAAACTGAAACGAGAATGAAGGGAGTAAGGTAGGGTAAGATGCGGAAAGAGGAAGGGAGGAAGGGAGGGAAGGAATGTCAGCGTCTTACCTCCTCTGGAACTCCACAACAGCTACATGGCCCCACAACCCCCCCCCCCCGCACACACACTCACACCGCGCACACATCAACTGTTTGTATGAGGGCGGGGTGGTGCCTAGGCCCCCCTCCCTGCCAACAACGACAACCAACACACAACCACACGAACAAAAGGGGGGACACACACAACACACACACATACAACACCACACCGACACACTCCTCTACCAACATACAATCACACCACGGAACACACACAATGACCACACAATAACACATTTTAACCTCAACGCATTGCGTCGCACACACACATTCTCCTCTCGTCATCTCTCGGACACCTCATCGCTTCTTCGTCCCCGCTCTGATCACTCAAGGACCTGGCATCCTCGTCACTCATCTTTGCCCGTATATCTTCATCACTCAATCTCCGTCTCTAAAGATACAAGCTCTTTTCGGCTAATCTCGATTCGTCTCCTCGCACTACAAGACTCTCGGTCTCTTTTCTCGTTCATCAGTCGTCAATGTCTATCGTCGTCTCTTCCCCTTAGCTCTATCCAATCTTCCGTCGATCTTGAGTCCTCTTTTTCCCATCCTTCATCAGTCCGGTACTCCAAATCCCCTATAATCCACCCTTTCTCCCGTGCTCCGTTGTGTCGGTCTCTCTCACCACCTCTCGCTCTTCCTGTCATCTCCTCTCCTTCTAATCTGTATTCTCTACCACTATCAATCCAAGGAACTCAATTCCATCAACTCTCACCTCTCTCTTCTATCAACTTTTCTCTCCCTTCTCGGTTCTCTATTAGACATTCTCTATCTCATTCACTCCAATCTCCGTACATCCCACAAGATCCTCTCCACTCTCTCCTTCCTGTCCTAACCCCCCCCCTCAGTAATCGTACAGAATCAAAATCATCTGCACTGTCGTCAGCCACTCTATCAATTTACCACTCCAGTTCAACTGCAACAAGTCATATCCTGCTTCCAGTCATATATCCAGACAATTTCTCAGGTATCAGTCCTTTCCAAACAACCGACATTCTCACCTCTTGTCTCTGCAGATATGCTCTCGTTCTCTCTTACTGCCATACATACACAAGTATATCAAGTCTGGTTTCGTTCGACTCTTCCATTCTTCTCTAAGCTCAGCTTCGTCGTGCCCATTCTCATACTATCTCAAACTATCTTCTCTTTCATCTATATACGCTCTCCGTTGATTCCCTTATACTCTCTTCTTCCATCCAACTCACTACATCTTTCCGGTTCGGTCTCTATCCTCTCGCTCTCACTAATGAATCTCCCTCTGTCTATCGTCTCGCTCTGCTCAATCGTAGTCTCTTCTATAATTCTCATCTCCTACATGATCGGCAATATCTCGTTTCCCTCTCCTCCACATCGTCTCCATACTCTCCTTCCTACTCTCTTCATCGTCTCCGTCTTGTTCATATCTCTCTCTCTCCTTCCCACTACCTCTAGTTCCTCCTCGTGTCTACTCCTCTCTCTCTCTCTCCTCTCTCTCGTCTCCGTCTCTCTCTCTCTTTTCTCTCTCTCTCCTCATCCCCTGTCTGCGTAGTTCCTCTCGTCTCTCTCCCTCTCTCTCATCTCTTCTCTATACTCATCCTTCTCTCTGGTTCGCTCTCCTTTCTCTCTCTCGCTCTTTCTCTCCTGCCTTGCCTCTTATTACGCTCTCCCTCACTCTCCTCTCCTCTCTCTCCTGACCTCTTCTGGAATCTCTCCTCTTCTCTCCCTCCCGCTCATCTTCTCCTCTCTTATCTTCTCTCTCTCGTCTCTCTCTCTCATCTCTCTCTCTCCTTCTCAGGAGGGAGGCGGCAGCAGGTACCCTCCCCAACGTCAAAACAAACAACATTCATGAGGTGCTACCCCCCTTGGCTGTCGGCTCCCCTTACCGCGACCCCAAACTACACGCGGTGTGTCCTTCTTACTCGCACCCTCCCCCCCCGTCCCCCTCGAACTTGGTAATTGTCAAAGGAAGAACCTTGTCTCTTCCCAAGCCCCTGTACTATATCATCCTCCGTACCAGTCTCTATCTCATCTACTAGTGAATCCTCTAATCCCGATACCTTCCCCTTCCTTCCTTCGTTTTTGTCGTCTTTTAATTTATACGAATCGTTTCTCCCTCCACCCATTCAATATTTTCTCTCTTTTAAATTCGGGGAAGTCCTTGTGTGCCCTATTTAACAAATGCATTGTGTACGGATTGAGGAAGAAAAGCAGTGGTAAAAAGAGAAGAAAAAGGGTAAAGAATGAGACAATATTATAAAGAGTAAAGGAAGAAAGAGAGTGTTGGTAACCGTGAGAGTTATAGGGAGAGTGGAGAAGGGAAAGGAAGGAGTAGGAAAAAATGAAATGAAAGGAAAGAAGATGAGGCGTGAGAAACGAAAATGTTAATAAAGCAAAGTGAAGAGGAAATAAATAAAAAAAAGAGACCCGAGGAATTTTGGTTAGTAAGAGATTGGAAGTAAAAGTAAGTAGAACGAAATTGGAGAAGGGGGCAAGCAATATAAGAAGAAGGGCGTGATAGGAGGATGCGGATAGAGGGAGTGGAAAAGGAATGAGCGAATGAGGGAGGAGAGAGAAAGAAAACAAAACAAAAAGCGAAAAATAAAAGGGCGGAGGAAGTTTTTTCATGTTGGTGACGGCGAAGCTATGTTTGTGTCAGCATAGCAGGGAGGAATATTTTTTTTCAATTGCGGAGGGATATGATTCGGAATTTAGGCAATTTTCCTTCCTCCTGGTTCTCGGGTAGTTCCGTCCTCATTCCACTGTCACTCGACCTCGCAACTCTATCTTCCCATCATCGGAGCAACTGTTAAAAGACGGAAAGAACACACTATGAAGCGGGGGCGCAGAGTGCCACCATCTGCCACCGAGACGAGCGCAGGCACTACGCCGCGCGTCTGGGTCAAAGTCAGGCGTCACCTCGCTTTTGCCGTCCTTCCTTCCCCTCACACCCGGTCGGTCGGCAAACGAAATAAAGAACCTAGACTCAATACATTTGCCTGTACTAAACGCTTTGCATTCTCAGTCCTATTTCTCACGCACCTCATTTTGCATGTGAAAACCATGTAATACGTGTGAATGCTTACATTCTGCGTTTTGTGTTTCCATTGTGTATGTTGTACTTCAAAGTACCTTTGGTTTGTTGCTGTTGTTTGTGTGTTTGGCCTTGTTCCTATTTCAGTATCGGCGCTTTATGTCAGTTGGTTTGACTGTTGTTTGTTGGTCGGTTTTGCTTAGTGTGTGCTGTGTGGATCATCCCACGAGTCTATTAACTTCTTTATTAGCCTTCGCGCTCCCCGCATCTCTAACCTCATCTCACCCTCTCGACTCTATCTTTTACCTTCTTTGAAGACTTGCTCATTTGTAGCTTCTTTTTGCACGACTCTATGCTCTAAACGTTTCAGTGTGTGTGTTATATACTCCTTTTTCCTTGCCTTCCTTTCCTACCTGTGTTCTTTCCTTGGCTTTTTTCCTCTCCTCTTCCTCCTCTTTCTTTATTTTCATCCCCTCCTTTCTCTCGTTCTTAGTTCTACGTTCTTCTTTCCTTCCTCTTTTCTTCTTTAATCTTTCCCCTTTGTCTCTTCTTTCTTTCCATTCCCTGCTTTTTGGTTTCCTTTCTTTTTTTTTTCCTTTCTATCTCTCTCTCCTGTTTTCTTTATCGTTTACATCTTTTGTCTTCCTCTTTCTTTGCTCCTTGCTTCCTCCTCTTTCCTTCCTTGTCCTTCTTTCCTATCCTTTTTCTTTTCTCTCCTCTCCTTGTTTCTTTCCCTCACCCTTTATTCTATCACTTGTTGTCCTTCTTTTCACTTTCCCTAACTTTCCTTTTTTTTTCCTTTTCTCCCTTTATCTTTCTCTTCTCTCTCGCTTTCTTTCGAGTTTCCCTTTGAGCATCTTTCTCCTATTCTTTTGCTCTTTCTGTCTCTTTCACATGCTCTTACATCCATACAGAAGTCCTACTGGTCTTTTTTCTCCTTTTCCTCTTTCTTCTAACCTATTGCAATAACGTCTGGACTATAACTATTTATAATAAATTTCTTAAAGTGTGTTTGCTTTCGTTTCGTGTGTTTTGGATTTGTGTGCTCTCTCTTCTCTGCATCTAGACAAAGGTACTTCTCTCATTCTTCTTCCCCAAGAACGAGCTCTGCTCGTTCAACGACTTCGGTCTCTGAGCGAACGTCTCTATTCTTTCTGTATCTGACTTCTCTCTTCTCCTCTCCCTGCTCAGCTTGCTGTTTTCGTCGTTGTCGGATCTCGTTTCCTATCTCTCTCCTCCCGTCCTCCCATAACCCGTCTCTCTCCTCTCTCATCCCTCATCTAATCGTCTGCCGTCTCTCTACCTCTCACTCTCCCTCTCTACTTCGTCCTCGCATTTCCTTCGTTCCTCCTTACCGCCGGAACCCACTCGGCTCTCACACGATTGCTCCTCGCTCCGTCATGGGCATCATCCTGGTTCTCGTACCGCTCTCATCGTCTTAATCTTCTCTCCGTCTTCTCTTCCTCTCTGCTCTCTCGACATTCGCCCCCCACTCCCTACCACGCCTCTACTCTCACTCTCTCACTCCCGGTTCATCTCTCCATCGGTCTCTTTCCTTCCCTCTTGCGCTACGTTGGTCTCGGCCACGATGTCCGAGACACTCTCTCTTCTCCAAAGGGTCCCCGCGTGCTCTGTCGTTTCTCCACCAGACCTCACTTCCTCTCCTCTTCCTCTCTGCCATGTAGAACTCGAACTTCTTCGCTCACAATCGCTGCTGGTTCTGCATCTCTCTACTCATAATCTCCTCATATCTACTCTTCCATCACTCTCTCGGATCAAGGTACCTCTCAATCTCGCGGCTCTACCCCTCCCACTGTTTAGTCTGGTACCAAATCACATTCTCTCCTCCAATCTTTCTGTCTGTTGCAAGTGACTCCTCTAATCCGGTCCCGGTCGGGTCTTCTTCTATCGTATCGTTGCAGAAGACATGGCATTCCCATCTGTACCTCATCACCTCTTCTCTTTGCGAAGACTGTGCCTTCTTTGTTCAACCCTCGAAATTCTCTCTCGTACCTCTCGGGGTTCGGATGCTGCCAAGACCTAAACAGCATCCTTGCTTCAGTCTGCTAATCATCTGCGTTCTGACCTGTGCGCGACCCCATCCAAGATCGTTGGTTCTCATAGGGAAATCCTTCTTTTCCAGACAAGGCGTTGTGTGTGCGCATTCTCTCCTTGAGAATGTCATTCAAAATACGTCTCTTCAAGGAGTCTCTGTACAATTGCCTTCTCTCGTCGTACTCCTCTTGGCCAGCGCTCGACAACACGGTCCCATCTCTCCCGTGAGTAATCATGACACAAGTAAAGCCTCCATCACTGCCGCGTCAGAGGTCCCACTCGTCACGTCGTTCAGTCTCTCAGCCTCATCTCACTCTCCGCTTACCTCCTCATCAGTTCGTCCGCTCTCTCTCCTCCATCCGCATCAAGTCACTCGTGCTCTCATCCGTCTTCTCGCCCGGCTCATCTCTCTCTCTCTCTCTCTCTCTCCGAAAAAACCTCTCTCTCTCGCTCTCTGCTCTCCCATCTCTCGCTCTCTCGCTCTCGTCCCGTCTCTCTCCTGTCTCTCCCTCTCATCTCTCCTCTCGTCTCTCTCTCTCTCGTCTCTCTCTCATCTCTCTCTCTCTCTCTCTCCTCTCTCTACTCTCTCTTGCTCCCATCTCTCCGCTTTACGTCTCTCTCTCTACCGCTGCTCTCCTTCGTCTCTCTCTACCCTCCGGCTCTCTCTCTCTGCTACTCTTCTCCGCTCTCCACTCTCCAAATACTCTCTCTCTCTGCGCGTGACTCTCTCTCTCATCACTCTCTCTCTCCGTCTTGGGCTCTCTATCTCTCTCTATCGCTCTCACTCCTCTTCTCTCCCTCCTCCCCTCTCTCTCTCTCTCGCTCATCTCGTCTCGTCATCTCTCTCCTCTTCTCTCTCTCTCTCCTCTCTCG
>JAPQNM010000022.1:14093776-14103776 GCA_029783475.1 Metacarcinus magister
CATACATACATACATATATGTATATATATACATGCATACATACCTACAGAGAGAGAGAGAGAGAGAGAGAGAGAGAGAGAGAGAGAGAGAGAGAGAGAGAGAGAGAGAGAGAGAGAGAGAGAGAGAGAGAGAGAGAGAGAGAGAAGAGAGAGAGAGAGAGAGAGAGAGAGGAGAGAGAGAGAGAGAGAGAGAGAGAGAGAACAAAAAAAAGAGACGGCTCACTTATGGTGGCCGCGACAATGTTACAACAAACCGGAGGAGACGCATAGGAAGGAGTGAAAAGTGCGAGGACGCAAAGGTACCGCTGTATCCAGTAATTAAGGTGAGTAATACCAGGTGAGCACTGTGAGTTGTGTGGCATTTTCTTGGCGAAGTGGTATTTTCAGTGTGTGTGTGTGTGTGTGTGTGTGTGTGTGTGTGTGTGTGTGTGTGTGTGTGTGTGTGTGTGTGTGTGTGTGTGTGTGTGTGTGTGTGTGTGTGTGTGTGTGTGGTGTTGTGTGCGTTCTTGACCTTACGCCGCGCCTGCAAACCTCCCCGCCCGTCACACACATCCACCCACCAACCTACCCCTTCCCGGCCACCCCGCCCATTCCGCCTTCCTTCCTCCGCCCCGAAGTGATGCAAGACAGAGCCATCCCTCGAGGCGGCATGAAGGTCGACGCTCAGCCTCGCCGCCTTGCCAGCCTCGGCCCTGTGTCCTGCTGTTCTGCTCAATACTTCGGTGTCTTGATCCGCTCCGGCCCTAAACCTTCCCATAAATACAGCAAAAATTATAGGTCGCGTCCTTATCCCTCCACGAACCTATACAAGAGGGGCAGCGGCGTGCAATTTCCACCCCTACGATAGCCTGGGGTGCAAGGCATGCGTTGTGTTTGCTGGGGGTGAGGTGAGAAGGGAGAGGGTGGCTGTGGTGTGGCCTTCACCATTCCCCTTCCACTGTGTATGGGGTTCGGTGTGGCATGACTGGGGTCCATCCGTTGGCCCCAGTTTAGTGCCTTGGAATCGTATGCATGCATGAAGGTGCGGCCATTATTTCAGAACCGCAGTGCCCCTAGACTGCACGCCCGCAGCCCGAGGGTCACATGCGTCGGGGCTTAATGATTCCAGATTATACGGTGGATTGTCATTGGTGGCCAGTGATGCTGTGGGTCCCGGTGCTTGACCAGTGGAGGCTCAGCGTGCTCTACCGGTCTACTCCTCATCTTCCTCTTCTTACTCCTTCTTCTCCTTCTCTTCCTCTCAACACTCTTCTTCCTTCGTCTATTGTTAATATTTTCTTCATCCTTTCATTCCTTCAACACGATTCTTCCAGATTTTTGTTTAGAAGGTTTATATATTGTGCTTGTCTGTGCAATTCTATATCATTATATGTAAATAACCTTGTTTTCCTTATCTTTCAGATGAGGAGCGTAGCGACGGCACCTGATTATTATTAGTAAACTTATTCTCTCTTCCCCGAGGATACACCAGCAGAAGTGGTAGTTTAGTATAGTATCTTCCTCTAATTTCATTCTTTACTATAAAATTTCCATGTCCTCGTTTTCTACAAGGTGCATAGTGTTCCCTTCTTACTGCTTTCTGCCAACACGTTGAGGGAGGGAGAGGTAGGTGGAGAGAAGTCTTGTTTCATTCTATCCTGTTCTCCCACACATAGTCAACAAGTAGTAGTACGTAGTTCAACAGATACCCTTGTTATAGACCAACAAGTCTCCTGGTATGTGTTCTTCCTATGTAATCCAATGTAATTCTACACTTCTTTTACGGTTGTGTTGTGTATCGTCTCTCTCTCTCTCTCTCTCTCTCTCTCTCTCTCTCTCTCTCTCTCTCTCTCTCTCTCTCTCTCTCTCTCTCTCTCTCTCTCTCTCTCTCTCTCTCTCTCTCATGGTATCCTTCTTCCTCCTCCTCGCACGTCTCGTTTTTTCCTCCTTCATAAGTGGAAAACAATGTAAACATCTTCCTCCTCCTCCTCACCCCTTCCTTCTTCCCTTACCTGCCGCTTCCCCCTTCCCTCCCCCCACGTGTTCCTCCTCCCTCTCTATATCCCCCCAAGCCTTCCCCAACCCTGCACCACACTGCCTCCCCAAGCTCCGTTCCGCCCTGCCTCCCCCACTAGACCCCAGCTAGCTCCATTGTGAAGAGTTACATACACACACACACACACACACACACACACACACACACACACACACACACACACACACACACACACAAGCATACATACTTGTTGGGCAAAAAGCAGCTTTACTGATATGCTTTATTTCCGATGTGATAGATTAGAGTAAGGAATGTTTGTATGTATGTATGTATGTATGTATGTATGTATGTATGTATGTATGTGTGTATGTATGTATGTGTATATGTATATATGTATATATGTGTGTGATTATGTATGTATGTATGTATGTATGTATGTATGTATGTATGTGTGTGTGTGTGTGTGTGTGTGTGTGTGTGTGTGTGTATGTATGTATGTATGTATGTGTGTGTGTGTGTGTGTGTGTGTGTGTGTGTGTGTGTGTGTGTGTGTGTGTGTGTGTGTGTGTGTGTGTGTGTGTGTGTGTATGTGTGTGTGTGTGTGTGTGTGTGTGTGTGTGTGTGTGTGTGTGTGTGTGTGTGTGTGTGTGTGTGTGTATGTATGTATGTTTGATAGAAAAGCAGTAGAGGGGATGATGGTAATGGTGATGACCGCGATGATGGTGATGATTGTGGTGATAGCGGTAGTGATGGTGGAATGGAGAAGAGAAAGGTGGAGGGGTGGAGGGAGGGAGGGAGGGGGGCGGTGGGCCTTGGAGGAGGCGGTGGAGGGGCGTTGGGTAATCACCTCTTCTGGACCTTCTGAAACATTTGTCATGACTGGGCCATTAAAGGTGAAAAAAGTGACAGGTGAAGCCATTAAGCCTTAATTGACCCACAAGACACAAACAGTAGCAATTAGAGAGCTAATGAGGAGGAGGAGGAGGAGGAGGAGGACGACGAGGACGAGGACTACGAGGAGGACGAGGAAGAAGAGGAGGAGGACCAAACTAAACAGGAAATCACGTAATAATATAATAAAGAATATAATATAGGGTTAACGCAAGAAGGAAGGAAAGGAGGAGGGAGGTATTGTGTAAACTGAACGGAGAAGAAGGGAGGAAGGTAGGGTAAGATGCGGGAAGAGGAAGGGAGGAAGGGAGGGAGGAAATGTCAGCGTTTACTCCTGGAAGTCACAGCTACTCAATGTTTGGTATGAGGGCGGGGTGGTCCTGGCCCCTCCCTGCCACACACACACACACACACACACACACACACACACACACACACACACACACACACACACACACACACACACACACACACACATTTACTCACACACACATTCTCTCTCTCTCTCTCTCTCTCTCTCTCTCTCTCTCTCTCTCTCTCTCTCTCTCTCTCCTCTCTCTCTCTCTCTCTCTCTCTCCTCTCTCTCTCTCTCTCTCTCTCTCTCTCTCTCTCTCTCTCTCTCTCTCTCTCTCTCTCTCTCTCTCTCTCTCAGAGGCGGCAGCAGGTAACCCCAACAGTCAACAATCAGTTCATTAGGCTCACCCACCTTCGTCGCCTCCCACCAAACGCGGTTCCTTCTTCCCTCTCTCCCTCCTTCCCTTCCTTCCTTCGTCTTTTATTTATCATTTCCTCTCACCCTCAGTATTTCTCGGAAGTCCTGTGCCCTAGCAGTTATAGACGATGTGAGGAAGAAGAGGTGTAAAGAAGAAAGGGAAGGAATGAGAAAATATGAAAGAAAGAAGAAGAGAGTGTGATAGAGATATAGGGAGAGTGAGAGGAAAGGAAGGGTAGGATGATGGAGGAAAGAAATGAGGTAGACGATGTATGAGCAAATGAAGGAAATAATAAAAAAAGAGCCGAGGAATGTTTGGTTAGAAGAGATGGAAGTAGAAAGAGACATGGAGAAGGAAGAATTAAGAAGAGGCGGATGCATAGAGGGAGTGGAGGATGAGTAGGGGAGAGAAAAAACAATAAGCGGAGGAATTTTTATGTGGTAGGAGCTTTGTCTAAGGGAGGAAATTTTTTCTTCGGAGATAGATTCGAATTAGGCATTTTCCTCCTCCTCCTCCTCCTCCTCCTCTCTCTCCTCTTCTTCCTCCTTTTCCCCTCCTTCTCTTCTTCTTCCTTCTCTTTCTCCTTCGCTTCATGCTCCTCATCCTACAAGTCCTACCTGGTCTTTTCCTTTTCTACCTGCAGCGTCTGGCATAACTATTTAATTTCTTATTTGTTGCTCTCTCTCTCTCTCTCTCTCTCTCTCTCTCTCTCTCTCCTCTCTCATCTCTCTCTCTTCTCTCTCTCTCTTCTCTCTCTTCTCTCTCTTCTCTCTCTCTCTCTCTCTCTCTCTCTCTCTCTCTCTCTCTCTCTCTCGTGGTCTTATCGTGCATAACATTATCAAAACAACACTCACAGAGCCGAGGAGGGAGAGAGAGAGAGAGACGAGATGAGAGAGGAGAGAGATGAGAGAGAGAGAGAGAGACGAGAGAAGCGAGAGAGAGATGAGAGAGAGAGAGAGAGAGAGAGAGAGAGAGAGAGAGAGAGAGAGAGAGAGAGAGCAAGGTTCGTACTGTACTAGCCACTCTTCCAACTCTCATGTTCTGATCCCCAGAGGCACCACTCTCCTCCCTCCCTCCCTCCCTCCCTCCGTCTCTCTGACTACTTACTATAACCTTACCTTTCTTCTTCTTCCCTCTTTGCTTCCATCCTTCCCTTTATTTCCTCGTTTACTCCGTCCACACCTATTTAAATTTCCTCTTTTTTTCGTTGCAAAGATCTCGTTTCCCAAAATTTCTCTTTATGACTGTTTATGAGTGTTAGTCCCTTTTTGGTCAACAAGTACCCTAATTGTTTCGTACTGAGAGAGAGAAAGAGAGAGAGAGAGAGAGAGAGAGAGAGAGAGAGAGAGAGAGAGAGAGAGAGAGAGAGAGAGAGAGAGAGAGAGAGAGAGAGAGATGCAGGTATATAAATAAAGCCATAAGAGAGACATCAAAACAACCACCATAACCACAACTTCAGCGAAACAGATCATCTCCACCAGCTCCTCCTCCTCCTCCTTCTCCTCCCCCTCTTCCTCCTCCTCCTCCTCCTCCTCCTCCTCCTCCTCCTCCAGTAGTATTCTTCCTCTCATATTAATAAGTTAGTTTACAGTGCATAGTGAAATCAAACAGTCTATAAAGAACCTAAGTGTTTTTGTTGCTATATATAATCCTTTATAATCCTCCTCCTCCTTCTCCTCCTCCTCTCTTTCAAGAAAAAACAGATGAAAATGCAATACCGAAAACAATAACAATAATAACAATAATAATAATAATAATAATAATGATGATAATAATAATGATAATAGTAATAATGATAATGATAATGTCGGTAATAATCTGTGGTCTGGCGGGCGCGCTGTGATGCCGGTCGCCACTCTCACAATTAGTGGATTCCGATGCTGCTCTGCGGACCCTCGGGCTGTCTCACGGTAATTGGGAGAAGGAGTGGCTGTTATTTGGATTTACAGCAACAGTCTCCATCAACATCTCTCTCTCTCTCTCTCTCTCTCTCTCTCTCTCTCTCTCTCTCTCTCTCTCTCTCTCTCTCTCTCTCTCTCTCTCTCATCGCTTTAGGCATTTCACAGCATTACTTCTTCCCGGATACCTGGTAAAAGACTGAGTAAAGTGGAACATCAAGTCTTATTCCATTAAAAGGGTTGGATTAATGTGTTTTTAGTTATGATTGTTTTTTGACGGGAAGGTGGTTTTCTTTTTTTTGTGTCACATCAAATGCCAGAAGGTTAGGTATTTGTACGGACTTTCGCAGTAAAACAGTCAGGCGGGGAACGTGCTGGCAAGTTAAAGTTGATTATTATCTCATTCCGAGATACACCTCCTCTTCTCTCGCTCTCTCCTCTCTCGGGTCCGCGCTCTCCTCTCTCTCGCTCTCTCTCTATCTCTCTCTTCGTCTCATCTCTCCTCTCTCTCTCTCTCTCTCTCTCTCTCTCTCCTCTCTTCTCTCTCGCTCTCTCTCTCTCACTTCTCAGCAGACAGGCAGACAAAGTATACAACCAAAACCGGAAAATTCGAAAAGCAAATACTTGGACGACGGGCGAACGAAAAATAACACGTGTCCTCAGATTCGAGTACACCCGAGCCAGGTACGCAAAATCCTTAGGTAACCTAAAACCAGGTACATCAACCTCAGGTAGTACCCTTATAGCCAGGTAAATAAAGAATCCCTGGTACTACTTGACGAGGCAGGTGTGTCGATGTAGTGGAGATTACTGACTACCTGATCTACCTATGAATTATTACACGAATTATGAGGAGCGCTGCTAACTGCTACATGAGTGTGGGTTTGGGAGGTAATGTGAATATGGTGTGGGTGTGGCGGGCCTTGTGTGGGTATGGTGTGGACACAGGTGCAGTGAAAGGCTGAGTGAGTGTTGCAGTGGACAGTGTGAATGCCAAGGGTTTAAATGACAGGATTAGCATTGGGCAAGTGCGGCAGACCACTAGAGGGAGGGATAGCAGGGAACGGAAGGGGGTGTGGCAGGGGATTGGAGGCTGGCAAGCAGGGAACGAGTCGCGGCATGGCGCCTTGCCAGACCCCTACAGAAGACCTGCAGCAATGCCTCTCTGTTCGGTGGAGAGGTCCTCGCCGGGCCCTCGGGGTCGCCTCGTACAAGTGACTCGCAAAATCCACCAAACATTAATTTTCAGGGTGAGGACTAGAGTGCTTGTTTGCTCTCCGCCAGGAACGAGTGTTTATAATTACCCTTAATGACGCTAGTTGCTCGCCGCGGGGACACCCTCTCTCGGGCAGGCCATGTCTCCGCCGCCACGACACGGCGGCATCGCAATGACCCTCCGTCACTCCGTCCGCGGCGTCACCGTCACCGGGGGCGCCACGTGACCTGGATGGTAAGATGGCCGGCTCTTCTTTCCCGGCGTGGCACCCAGGGGCCCCGCCCGTCATAACTAGGGACGCGGGCGGCTCCGAGTCGCTCTTGGTTCACCGGTGACTGGCCGACATTTAGCGGGTTCTCCCCAAAAGGCCTTCGTAGGAAGCGCACTGACTAGCGGATGTGATGCATTCGACGCATATGACGCACGATCCTGCCATGAAGGGAAGAGCTGTAACCCCTGACAAGACTGTGCTTCGGGTCCATGACGCGATACTGAGTTCCACTAAACAACAACAACAACAACGATAACAATAGCAAAAATTAAGTATCTCAGTAAAACAAATATATTTAGAACGTGAAATCGTCACAGTTCTTGTTTTTCTCATTTACAGTGATGATACTGCTGTTGTTAATGATGGTGGTGGTAATAATGAAAAGAGTCTCGTGGCGTGACTATTTCAAGATTAACGGAACTCGGTAATGAGACAACGGCCGTTCTCGTCTGCTGGAGGCTACGGCTTGTCGGGGAAGACTTCGGGAATTAAAGATTCTCAGAAATAAAACATTAGAATAGTAACTTTTTCATTGAATATCGTGTCATTCTTATTATTGGTTACTTAATTGTCAGTGTAATCAGTATCACTCAACCAAAGAATGCATTTAGGAGTACTTAAGAAACTAACAATCAATTAAGAAGTAGGAATGTAATAGTGTAATAGTTTTACTTTTTTTTTTTTTTTAATAATCCGGAGATCAAATCCATGACCAAACATCAGCAAGCATGACCCTCTAACCACAGCACTAAAGGCGACATCATCAACAGTTGAATGGCTAGATAGGCTTAATAAGGCACTACAACCAAGTCACTGCATGGCGCTATCCTTCCATGACATGAATTTGTGATGTTCGTCACTCATAACTGGAGTTTTTGGAAGCATAACATGGCGATGAGGAAATTTTTCTCTCTAGATGAACATAAATCATAAATGTCTGATACAGAAGTTACTACTCATTGTTTTTATCCAGCAAGTTGCACCGCTACCTTCACCTGCAGCCTCCAATATTTGAGGAACCATGAAGAGTTAATCTGACTGAATCAAAAACTCTAGCTTGCACATAATCGTTGTTAGGACCACAGGATATCAAAACCAACACTCTAAACGCTCGGATAAAGTTGAAATCGCCAATAACTAGTTACCTGGATGGCTTTATGTACGACCTCGTCACTGTAAGAGTTCCGAGGGTCCCACGCCCCTGATAACTTTCTAACCCAGCATTGAAATCTCCGCAATCGAGAACCTGGGGTGGTCCTGTCCCTTCCCGCAGCGTATCTTCCTTCCCTGGTATCGTGGGTGCGTCGGGGTGGGGGAGAGAAGAAGGAGAGATGGCAAAGGCGGAAGAGGAGAAGGCATGGGAATAGAGGCATGAGAGAAGGGCAGGGGGAGATGAAAGGGACGAGGAAAGAGGGAGAAGAAGTAGGATAGGAACAGGATGAAGAGAGGGAGTGGAATCGGGGCTGAAGGGGGAAGGGCCAGGCGGGAAGGGCAAAGAAGGGAGGAGGAGGTGGAACAGGCATGGGAGCAGTGGGGGGGTAATAGATAGAGAGGAATGGGAAGAGAGTACAGGAGGAGGAGGAGGAGGAGGAGGAGGAGGAGGAGGAGGAGGAGGAGGAGGAGGAGGAGGAGGAGGAGAGGGAAGGGAATAACAAATGCAGAACAAAGGGATCTGGAAATGATGGAGACCAAAAAAAAAAAAAACTGTGCAAAGGTTACGGAGGCGAAGGAAGGAGAGGAGGGAAGATTAAGGACAGAGAGAGGAGCAGAAGGGTACGGAGAAGAGGACGAAGTGTGGTTGGAGATGGGAAAACCTCTACCTGTGATGTAAATTGGGTAGGTAACACGATCTATAAGAACATGCAAGGAAAAGATGAAGAAAAGTAAGAAGAAAATAAGGTAACGTCATCTGTTTATTTTCTGGCCCATCTTATGATTCTCTTACGTGTTCTTGTGTAAGGTAATTCAATATTTTTGGTGGAGAATTTTACTTTATTTTTTAAGGTGTAATAATTGTTCTTTTCGTGTGATTTTCATTCCACACTTCTGATGTCACAAAAGAGGATTATTATTACTAAATTTTCATTGGGTTGTAAATTGAAGTCAATACTATATGTCTTTCCTCAACTTTTCACTCCATAGCCTCGGAAATAATTCCTCCACACTCTGTAATGATATCTTTTTTCCATTATTCTTCTCTAGGTGTATGATATATCAATTTCATTTCTCCCCTACCCACCATATCTCTCTCTCTCTCTCTCTCTCTCTCTCTCTCTCTCTCTCTCTCTCTCTCTCTCTCTCTCTCTCTCTCTCTCTCTCTCGATAATCTGAGTTTACTTTTTCCTATCTTCCCTATATATTTTTGTTTGTTTAAAGCTACGTTTTATGCTTCTTATATCTCTCTAGTCATTATTTTTTTCCTGCTTATCCACATGTAAGGAAACGTGTAAGCTCATATACACAAACAAAATAACACACATATAAACATATACCTTAAATTTTCATGTAAATGTTACTAAATTATAAGCTTTCATAACTCAATTAACTACAATGTAATGTGACAGAACAATTATTCAATTACCGATGGAGAAAAGTAAGATTGAGTGTGCTGCTTGAACTTAACTTCGCCGCACAGTGACGTCGAAGTGGAGACAAGAAAAGGCGGCGAAGGAAGATGGAAGTGTAAAATTACAACAAAATCCTCGATGCCAACAAGAAAACAAATGCCATTTTGATAATTTCATCCATAAAGGTGTAGAGAAATTCGCACCGCAAGATGTGCTGACGTGAAAAAGGAATTAAACTGTCTTCCTCCTATTTTTCTTAGACAATAAAATATGAACTAAAGCAAAGTACATTAAGAACATGAATATTTAATTTCCGAACAGTCCAATAAAGAGAAATCCGTGTAGACTATTTCCTCTCAGGTGTTCGGTGCATTAATTAACATCTGTTTATCCTGCCGACGGTGGTGCCCGAGGGAACGGTGGCCGCACTGCCCTACCCGTCTGCTGCTCGGGACCGGACCAGTTTGTGG